>PVLD010026592.1:0-21986 GCA_004027595.1 Dinomys branickii | reverse complement strand
TCAGCAGGCAGAGGTCTGCTGCAAAGGCTGCTCCAATGATTCCTTCTCTTTGGGAGAATGTCCCTTAAGCTTTCTGCTGAGATTTGTTCTTCTGTCTTCCCTTTTTTGGGTATCAGATTCAAAATATTGAGCAATAGATTCCCCAGGCAGTTCAGCAGGCAAAGGTCTGCTGCAGAGGCTGCTCCAATGACTTTTCTTTTGGGGGGGGAAATGTCCCTTAAGCTTTCTGCTGAGAGTTCCGCTTAAAAGGCTGCACAGATGTTGGTTAGCTACTCCCTAGCGAGAGACCCGGGTGAGGTGTGTAAGACCGCTCCTCCGCCCTCCCAGGGTTCCCTGCAGGTATAGGGATGGATCTCCTCCCCCACTCAGTTATCTGGTCGCGAGCGCAGATAGCTCACCCGTTTTCGGAGTCCCTGCAGGCAGGAAGGTTCCAAGGTGCCAGTTTTCTGTGCTATGCTCGCGATCCGCCGCTCGCAGCCACTTGCTTCCTCGCGCTCTCCGGGTCTGGGGGAGGGAGCGGGATGCTCCGCTCCTATGCTGCTCGCGCCGCCCAGGCCGAGGGTCTAGGCTGCGCAGCCTGCCCGATGCGTGCAAAATGTGATACTGCCGGGCGTTGTCGCTGCTAAAAAGCCGATCTCTGTCTGGAGTTGCTGGAAAGCTGTGCCGGCTCGGGAGGCGGGAGGGACCGACCTAGCTGTGCCCCCAGGGCGCTCGGACCCAGCCAAGCCCCCTCCCCGCGTGGAGCGTCTCCGGCTCCCAGCGTCTGGGGCTTTCCCGCGTCTCGCCACGGCAGTTTGGGCCGCCTTACCGCGTCTCCCCCGGCAGCTCAGAGAAACACGTTCAGTTTGAACTTCCCAGCCGAGGTCCCGGCATTCACACTCGCCAAGTCTGTCCCGAGCTGGTGGTGTTTATCAAGGAGGATCGCTCCTTTGCTGCTCACCTGGTCGCCATCTTCCCGGAAGTTCCAGCCATCATTATCCTTGACCCTGCTCCAAGCAGCCAGCTTTCAGTCTGTGCCGAGGAGTCCCGAGCTGTTCCTGATATTGGTTTCTGTGATAAACAAATACAGACATGTAAGAATGGTGAAACAATTAAATATCGAATGTTCAAGAAAGCCATAGAAGTTAACGGTACATTTATCCCGGCCACTCTCTCTCTATGTGAGAAGCCTCCTCCCGCTTTTCTTTGTTCTCTCCTTCTCCCCTTCCCAGTCATTCTTTCCTTTTGAGCAGTTCTTTGCCCTCTCTCACTCTCTATTGTACCTTTTCAATTTCATTCATTCTTTCAGGTTTTCAGTGCAGTTTGTAGTAGCTAAATTGTGGAAACAACCTAAATGTCCGTCAACTGAGGAATGCGTAAAAAAGCTGTGGTATTTTTATATAATGGAATATTACTCTGCTGTAAAAAGAGGTAAACTCAAGGCTTTTATAATTAAATGGTTTCCACTAGGGACCATACTCATCAGTGAAGTGAATAAATCTCACATGTGTAAATATCATATTATATGTTCATTTTTAATATCTAGTCTTAAACCTTTTAATGGGGATTTGAATTTGATATCAATGTCTATTGTACTTAGTTTTGTTTAGACATAAAGCTTTATTATATAATTAATACCTAATATGAACTACTTCCATTTCTATTCCTTATGTTATTATTGATAAGAAGTAATATTTAACATATATTAGTAAAAATTATCAAGTTTACTGATACTCAAATTTAAATAAAAGTGTAGAAAAATAAACACTTTGGAAGACAATCCGATAGTATCTACCAATATTTAAGTGGTTTCTCTTTTTATGTGACCTTTCCATTTCTTTTTTTATTTTAAAGAGAAAAGAAGGCAAAATAACAACAACCAAGACAAAAACAATAAACATAAAAATAATACAAGCAAAGAATTTCAGAACAAGGTGATAAGAATTAACAATGGTTTTTATATTACATATTGTTATCGTCAGTGAAGTTGCTCAGATCACCAGATGTAAGAATGCAAGATTGATCAACAGTTAAAGAGAATAAAAAAATAGTAACAGTAATAAAAATTAGAAATGATACAGAGTTTCACTAATCAAGATAGTAGGGGGTTCAACAAGGGACATTTCCATTTCTAGGAACTTGTTTTTTAAATGTAACACACATGTTTAATAATAGTAATCACAACAGCATTGACTATGAGGGGCAAATCATGGGAGTGACCTAAAGACCCATTAATTGGGATAGGAGAATTCAATTACAATGCATCTATGCAACTAATATGCTATAGCTGCTAAAACTAAGTTTATACTTTTGTATACTGATGCTAGAAGATGAACAAGAAATATCATGCAGTGAAAAAAGCAAGTTTCATAACACAATGTGTGTTGTCTTTGCATCTTTGGAAATAAAGCATTATTTTGCATAGACTTTCATATATATGTATGTTATATGTGTGTGTGTGTGTGTATATATATATATATATATATATATATATATATATATGGTACATGTATATCTGAGAATAGATGAAGAATTAAAAAGTTTTGGGATAATTATAAAAATAACTTGGTTGCTTTCAGGCTCTCTTATAGTAAGATTTTATAGTAGAATTCTTATTTTTAACTTTATTTCTTACTGTCCATGTACATTTTAATAGTAATCATATTTCTTTTATAGATTAAAAATTCAGATAAGATGTTCTTCACTATTCATCCTCTAAAAAGAAGATAGTTTTCCCTTGATGTAAAAATGTTATAATGTTTATCAAACTATTCTATATTGTAATTCCCATGGCTTGGGTACCTTTTATAATTTTTTATTCTGAGTGATAGTGTTCTTTAGGATTTTATATATGTGTGCTTTATTCTTGGCTTTTCTCTATACATATATCATATATCTGTAACTATAAAAGAGAAAAACTGAAGAAAATATGGATTCAAATTATTTCCACATGTGGAAATGCATCTTCTAGGAAATTTTACAAATGTGCAATCTTTTTGAGATAGTAAATTGACTCCGAGAACACTGGCACTTTTTCCCAAGATGTACCCTGCCCCAAATCTTGTTAGTTTCATTATGTGTAGAAATGACGTAGCTACAGAGCAGTATCTCTAACTTTCTCACTATCATGTTACCCTCCAGTAAGCTTTTCACCATTCCTTTGACGTTCACTTCCATGGTTTTAGATTGGATTGCATCACATCTAGATAATGGTGATCTTCCGATAATCTCTATTTCATATATTCTGCACAGTTTGTCTTCACAGTTCATATCAGCAAGCACCTCGTTCCGGCACTCAGGGAACCCAGCCAAGACTGCAATTTATCCATCTTATCACACTTTCATTTCATCAAATACATTAAATTCCACGGTCAGTTAAAACTATCATTTCTTATATTTGTATATAATCTTAACAAACCTCCCTGCTTCATGGCTTTCTTTTTGTGATTCCTTAGCAACATCCCCATCCTGGTTACATCCAAATCCCCCCTTTCTCCATGCCTGCAACCGTGAAGCTGAAACATAAACGCAAGCAGGCTCTTCACGATGCCTGGCAATCACACCCCAGGTCCCGAGACTATTTATTCTCTGTTTCAAGGACTTTTAGAAGTCACATCCTCTCTTCTTCTCAATTCGCCAATACTTCTGTTTTATCTTCTTTCTTATTTGCTAACTTTGTTTCCTACATCTCTGAGAAAACTGAAACTACAGACTCCGATCACTATGTATACTTCCCTCTGCACCCGCGTAACCTGACCTCCTTCCTGTTACCTAAATTTTAAAATATTTTTGGGCCTGACAGGATTCTAATGACAGCCATATTGCCAAATCCAGCACTCCGTCTTCAGTTTTCGTCTTACTTGACCATCTGGCAGTGCTGCTCGGTGCTTCACTACTTCCCCTTTCTCAAAACTCTTTTTCTCTCTTGAATCTTAAGACGGTGAATGACCCTGACTCTTTCCTTACCTTGTGTACTCCTCCACACTTTCTGCATTCCTCACTAGCCATTTGTGACTTCATCATTTAAAGGTGTCCCTGGTTCACCACCTGATTTTTTTCTCTTCTATATCCATATCTACTTCCTTGGGGACCCGAGGAGTCTCAGGTCTTTAAGTACTGATTACATCAAAATGCTTATCTCTAGTTTTCTATTGAACTACACTTCGGTGTCTAACAGCTTATCAGACATCATAAGCTGACACCTAGTAAAACTCCAAGGTTAACATACCCCAAACTAAGTTTCTCATCTTCATTCTTCCTGCCAACCTGCTCCAACTCCGCTCCTGTGCATCTTATGTGATAGGCAGGTACCTTCAGTTTTCTTTATGCTCAGGTTAAAATCTCTGTTGTCACTTCTGGTTATTCTCTTCTCCGCATATATTACATCCAGCACAACAGATATTCCTGTTAATTTCATCTTTAGAAGCGTCCCGATCACATGTCTGACTATGTCCTACCATCTCCACCGCACCTAGCCTAGTCATGACACCGTGTCTATTCTGTATCTCTGCTTAGTTCTTAACAGGACTTTATTCTAATCTTTCTCTTCGTAATCTGTTTCCAGAACAGCAGACAGAAATATGATTATTCCATGCAACTGATCAAAATCCTGTAATGCCCAATTTTTGTGCAGCACATACATACCACCTTATAATTACCAGTAAGACTCTATATACTCTAGTCTCCAGGGCAGGGCATTTTTTCACCAAGTTAATCTCCAATTTCACTTTCTCTTTTTCAGTTAGTATTTCTTGAATATTACGGGAATACTTTACCTCCTATGTACTGGGCAATTTTCTCTTCCTAGAGGCTTTACTTCAGACATATTTGTGACTGGCCTTTCTATCAGCTTCTATTCTGTGCCTACATAAAGTTTTCACTGATGCTGCCTCTGGGTATCTTATTCAAAATACAGATCTTCTTCTAACCCCATCCAGCCGATCCACCCTATTTTACAGTAGGCTTTTTGTTATCCTTTTGCTACGTTCTTCTTTCTTTCCCTCTCCTGTCTATGACCCTTATCACACTGTAGCATACCCTGTACCCTCTCATTGGTAAGGTAAGCTCCCAGTAGACAGAGATTGCTGTCTTTCTGGAGCACTGATATTTTCTAAGTGCTACAGTTGTTTCTGATATATGGAAGGGAATAAAATTGTTTGTTGAATAAAGAAGTGAGTCTTAGAATCTTAAACATATTTCTTGAAGCATAGTAAAGGAAAACCTGCTTCCACTTTTACTGGGCTGATTCAGACTTGCAAATAACCAATACAATTTCTCTGACTTTTCATTCAGTATTTGTTCCAATAAGAATGAAATGCATGTTGGTGTTCAAATACCAAGATTTACAGGAGGGTAAACGTCACATTAATACTGACTGATGTTCCGTTCCTGATTTATATAACATTTACTGTATTTCTCGCATGGCATCATTACTCTTTGCTGGTTTGTCTATTTTATAGATGGTGTGATCTACAAAGTTAAGAACTTGATCTTCATACCTGTCACCCAAGTACTCAGCCCAGGAATGGCATATGGAAGTTTTTAAAACATGCTATTTTAGCAGGTATGGTGGCACATGCCTATAATCCCAACACTGGGGAGGCTGAGGCAGGAGGATTGCTTTGAGTTCAAGGCTAGCCTGGGCTATACAGCAAGTCTCTGTCTCAAAAACACCAAAAGCAATACTGTTCTGGAAGGTTTTAAGTGTCACTAGGTTTCTCGATGAGAAGTCCTTTAGTTCTTGCAACAACCTGGCAGAAGGAAAGATAGTTTCAATTTTACAGAAGTGATAAAACTGGGCTTTCATCCAGCACGCCATTCTCTTCCATTCATCATGAATGCCCGCACTGAGAAATCTCTGTCATATCTTAGAAAGTTAAGTGCACTTTCTTGTTTAGAAGATTTTGGGGACATAGTCTGCTTTGTTTTTACTTGAAAGCCAACTATTAGGTTTGTGAATTAAGATGCAGTGAATGTTATCTGGCTACTTTATCTTTCTGGGCTTTTAGTCCCATAAATAAAATTATTTACTGCCTTATTTTAAGGAAATCACCACAATCCAATCAAAATCACCCACTTGACTCTCCTAAGGAATCTACATGTATGTTGTGTTCTAAGTCTCTGCTTAAATATCGGTCTTTGTTAAATACTTAATCCCTGTAATTCTTTATCTGTAGGAAGTTTATCTTATATAAACATGCCAAATGTCCAGTAGAAAATATAACAATTTACATATGATCATATATTGAAAAGAGCTTTCTGCTGAATATATTTCTTCTCTTAATTTATGCCCATCTGGAATTTCAAAGTCTCAGTGAAAATGTTTTACAATCTCTAGGACTTCAGAAAATATATCTGAACTTTCCCCTAATTAGATGTAACTCAAATGCTGCCTCCTTTCTGATATTTTTTGCTGTTCTCATGTAATGTGTGCATCCACTGCCTCTGGCCTGGGTCTCTCCACTTAGCATACATATTAGCCAGATACAGGTGCACCTGGAAAGTCATGTTTCATATGAAAACATGGTAATGTAAGTACAGTTATTCTACCTTGTGGTTCCACCAGGCCACACATCAACATATGTATACTGCCTTCCACAGGGAGTGGTCACCACATTTGCTGAGCTCTAGTCATTGAAAACTTCAGTTGAGATAAGGTCTGACATTTATTACTTTTGTAATGCAAATATGTCCTATTTTAAGTGACTCATTAAAATAAATACCAGTTGTTTACTTTAATAGCTTTTAAATTTGATGTTAGCTTGAGTAGACCACTTAGTGATTTGTAAAATAATATGAAAGCATTATATGTACAACTTTCAGAGGAAATTTTAATAACCCTAACTTAGAGCATCTCTTTATCTTGTTTATAAGGCATTCTCTTACTCCATAAGTATTTCTATAAACAGTCATAGAATTTACCAATACTAGTCAGACAAACACACACATACATATACAGAGCTTCCTCTCTTTTCATTACTATATTAACCTCAAAAATACAACCTATAAAATACACAGCTTAGGATATAAGACAGAATGACATATAGATGGCAATACTGTTCTGAAATCATAGAGGAATGTATATTTCTGCAGAAAATTTAAACCTTAGCTGCAGAGTTGTTTGAGACAACACCAGTCAGCCAGTAAATTTAATATCCACTTCTTTATTTCCCCAAGATTGGGCTTCTTCAGATTACTGACTTTGACTCTATCAAAAATTCTCTCGTTATTAAAGACCATAAAGAGTTGTAAAAGCAACAAAATATGATTTAAGGAATTACTAAAATGCATTTTACAACTAAGTATACCCTATGAGATGTTACGGATTTTAAAACTATCTTTTAGTATATTTTATTTTAGTTTTTGTGACAAAGTTTCTTACAAATAGAGGGAAATGATGATTCAGGACCTAATCTTCTCTAGAGCAAGTAAGAGAAACACATGCAGGGAAATGTAAATCAAAACCAAACCAAACAGACACAAGGAATGTTCTGGCTGGTGAAAGAGTAGCACATGTATAAGGGTAAGTACTTGAGATGTTGAAATAAATAAGGGTAAGAACCATGGAACATTAGTGATTGGGTGAGTGGCAAAAAGAAACAAAAACAAGGCCATAACCACAACAATAGCAGTAATAAAAGGAAAAAGTCAGCCAGGCATATTTACATTTAGACATTCAAAGAGAGCTTCGGGATACACATATCATACCGATCAGATGAGCAAATGTATGTGGAGTTTTTCTACATTTTCTATTCTGTTCCTTTGATTCACATGTCTGTGATTCACATGAATGCACTTCCTGATCTTTAAGCCAACACTCTTTCCCTGGCTGCATATCTGGTAGTGAAGGTCATAAAATTCTTTGTGACATGCTTCATCGACAACACCGTCTTTGACCTGTACAGTACTAATAAATCCATGTATGATAACATCACTAAAATGCTACGTAAAGTCTATACTGAGGTCTAAAAAACTTTGCTTTTTGCATTATCTTTTGATTAAAAGATTTGGGATTAAAAAGAATATTTCATGACATGTAATGATATGGTACTTTTGAAGCTTGTGTATTTTCAAGAAGATCATAAAACCCAGAAGTTCAAAATATGCTAACTGGTTCCTTATATAAAGTTGTAGACCCTGGCCTATGTGCTTATATTATGCTATAACTGTGAAGGGTAGGCAGGCATTGGGTAGGATTCACATTTCTGGACAACTGATCTTATATAATTAAATGTATAGATACAACTGCCTTAGATATATCCTTTACTCATATGACCATTTTTAGTTTGCTCTTCAAACTTTACTGAGTACATAATTTTTGCTCTAAATAATTGTGATAATTCTGTCTAATTCTATTTAATACTTAACTTCTAAGTGATGTTGCCTCTATATATTTCTAGTCAATATTTTCTGCTAGATTGGCAAATTTGTCTGGAAAATACAGCCATGAGAATTTCTAGGTTTTTCTTAAGTTTTACATAAATATTCACAGCACTTTCTCCACTATATTTACATCAGTATCTATATTCATATGATAATGTGATGTAAAACTGATTTGAGACAGACATTATCATGTAAGGATGTTCATTTTATTCCCTTTTTAAAGAGTATAATAAGTTCCAATGAGATATTACACTTTCTAAATACATATTTAGCACTAGGATATACCTCATAATCTTTTTGGACTCACTGACATAATGCATTTCATTAAATTATTTTTAATATTGCATCATTTTCTTTTACTATTTTGTACCTTGCTTTTGGTGCATTATTATATTAAGTAGCTGAGAAGGTTTATTTTATTCTATATAAGATTTTTATAGATGGGCATGGTGGTGCACTCCTCAGGAGGCTGAGGCAGGACGATTGTACCGAGTTTGAGACCAGCCTGGGCTACAAAGTGAGCTCAAGGCTAGCCTAAACTTCAGAGCTATTCCCTATCTCAAAAATAAAAATAAATAAATAAAAGAAAAGATTTTTATATCTATATTTATTCATGACATTGATTGTAGATTGTAATTTTGAGGATGTTCAGTTGGTATACAAAATATAAAATATATATTTGGTTCTGAAAATAGTTTTGGGTAATCTTTCTATTTTTTAATATTTCAAGTTTGTTTCTAAATTATGCAACAGATTCTTTCTGAGCAATTTCAATATTCCTAAAAAATTCAACTCAACTATTAAAAATGTTTATTATTTTGCACATTTTGAAATGTGTAAAATTTTAATTTACCTGAAAAAGTTTCTACTTCTTGCATTGCTTTGACAAATTTATTTTCAGATATGTTCATTTCCTAGAGTGTTTCAGTATTAAACATAGTTTTTGCTATGAAGTTTGCATTTTGCTATGGTCACTTTTCTCAACTTCTGACTGTATTTGTCTTTTCTTTATTTTTAAGGCAAAGTTGGCTGACATTTTGCCAGTTTATCAGAAGTTTTAAATAAAGCCAGATATGTTTCTCAATTGTTCTATCTACTAATCTATTGACTTCTGTATGTTTCTTACAATTGTGTTGAATTTCAGCCACTTTTGTATAATAATGCACTGCCATCAATGCTATATGAATTTGAGTATTTTTACCTCAAAAATTTACCTTTATAAATAAAAAATTACCTTATTTATACAAGCAACTTATTTTTGCTTTGATTATATATAATATCTATTACATTTATATATAAAATGTAATACATATTATACATGTGTATTACATTTCTGATAACTTTGCAACAACTACATTTTTATTCATATTTGCCTGATATATTTTTACCCTCATTTTATTTTTAATTTTGGCTATTTGTTCTATGCTTCTTTTAAACAAACAGCATCTGTTCGACTTTTGCACTGTGATCTAATTTAGTGCTTTTTGTTAGTTAATATGAATCAACCAACTCATAACAATATCATAAGAGGTGGGTATATTTGGTTTCCCCTCTCCCAACTTGTTTTGTGTTTCTACTTTTTCTCCCATCATTTCTTTCCAATTTGCCTATTGGAATATCTTGGCTACAGTTTTGTCCTTCTTCCTTTCCTCTCTATTGTTCTCTATGATTTGCAATGCAAATAGTGTCTTGTTTTCATTCAATTATCTTAAAAGAAGAAAGTGAGCATCATAACAGTGAAACAATAACTATGAGCTGTCTTTCCATAAGATAAAATATTAGTTATTTCCTTCCCTGACCAGCTATAACTATTTTGTTATATATATTTACTTACATAATATATGTGTGTGCAGAAATATTTTGCATACATATATATGGTATATATGTTGGACTAGGATGTGGCTCAGTGCTAAAGAGCTTACCTAATATATTCAAGGCCCTGGATTTGATTCCCTCTAGCACAG
Organism: Dinomys branickii; assembly: GCA_004027595.1. Taxonomy (NCBI): domain Eukaryota; kingdom Metazoa; phylum Chordata; class Mammalia; order Rodentia; family Dinomyidae; genus Dinomys; species Dinomys branickii. The sequence goes on along the minus strand of PVLD010026592.1, from coordinate 11,661 downwards.
CAAAATAAATATGTACCTAAAAAATAAAATAAACATATCATTTAGTATTACTAAATTTTGAGACATGCTCTTCACAATTGTAGTGCTTTGTAATCATGTTGGCAATAAAGATTTAAATATAGCTAATTGTCATTTCCTCAGTTCTTTTCATCTTAGAACCTAAGAATCACTTGTTCATGAAGGACACATGAATGACATAATGTCCTCAGCTATTGCTGTGTGAAAAATTTTCTCTAGTGCCCTTATATAAGGACAATTTCAGTGAGCATGCCAATATTTTCCTCTAAAATATCTTGTTCTTTTAATCTCAGGCATTAGTATGGGGAGAGACACTACATAGTCAGATTTTTTTGCTTTTTTTCTCTTTGTTTTCATGAACGCTCTTTCTCTCTACCAGAAACTAAATAGATTTTTTTCCTTTGTTTTTAAACTTTCTAGCTCAACACACTCTGTTTACATTCGGAAGTGCTTCATTAAAGTGTGAGTTATTCATTCATACCTTATGATCCGAACATTACTTTCTTTCTTGATACTGACAATTGCTGCCACTCTGTTTGGTTACATTCATATTCAGAGTCCCATCACCAGTTGTAACGTTATTTAAATTGGGCCCTTCTCTGTCTTCCTAGTTTTCTTCACATCTGTCTCACAGTTTACTCTGAGAATTTAGGAAGCTTTTTAGGTTTAGCTTTTACTTAGCAGATCCAGTTTTCTGCATTTCCAAATGTACTGTTTATGTTAAAATATCATTTATATTACATTGATAAATTTAGCTATTTTGAAAAGTGTCCCTGTTGTCTCCAATGAGGTGCCTTTGCTGCAGTTTTGCTTCCATCCTAAAGTGTTTTCTTTAGTATAATTAGAGTGTATTTTAACACTGAAATATTCTCTCACTTGTAGTAATTCCTTTTCATAGTTTCCCCAGTGACTGAGAATATAGTCCTTATTGTAAACAATTAGTGTATATCCTTTCCTTGCCTCGTGATTTTTTTCTGTCTGCTCATCCTTACAGAGGATATTCTGAATAACATTAAATTTTGAGGGTATTTTATCAAATATTATGAGTTTCCTGTAACCATGTTAAAATATTTTGTGGAGAAAGAAAAGCGTTGTTCTGATGGCCGTTGCTTCACCTTGTCCTAACTTTGCTTGCTGAGAGGTTTAGTGACCTAAGGAAAAGTCCAGTCACAGCAGGGAAAGTGCGGGTTTCATGGCCAGCACTAGTCACTGGAAGTGATTATTTCCTCAATTCTGTGCCTTCCCAGAGTGCTGTATTCCTTTGCGATGCTTTCACAAAGCTCTCTACTCCTAAAAGCCAGGCACATACTTTCCCAACAGATGAACATTTCAGAGATACTGGTGTGATCTGCAGTGTCATACCCCAAAATGCAAAATTTGCTATTCTGCTTAAGATCCAATTGTGGTCACGAAGTTTTTGTCTGAGTCACTTTCCTGGTCTCATGGACAAAGTATGACTCTCGCAATTTAAAAGAGGAGAGGATCATTTTGGCTGTTAATAAATAACAGAGAAATATAATAGAAGTGTTTACTGACTCTAATAATATATATTTTGTTTACTTAATAGGAAATAATAATCACCTTTCCCTTCACAAGCGCTCTCTTCTTTTTAGTCTCAGTACTTCACTTGCTGTTTCTCTTCCCTTCCCTCCCTCCGTCTCTCCCCCTCTCAGGCTTTCTCCTCTCTTCTTGCTTGCTTGCTTTCTTCCCTCCTTCCTTCTTTGGAGATGAAATATTGTTGCCGGGAGGGAAAAAAGGACTGGACAAAGAATCAGAAAAATAGACCGAATGCTGTGGTGATTTTGAATCTGGAATGTCTCCAAAAGGCTCATGAACTCAGCCGTGTGCGTTTGGAAGGTGACTGAACAGTGACGGTGCTGTGCTCAACAGGGGCTTCACCCACTGATAAGCCAGCCCTGAGGCAGAGCCTGGCCGGAGGCGGGTTCCGGGGAAGTGAGCGGGCAGTGGGGCAGCGCGGACGGAGTTCTCCTTGGCTCCTTCCTCTCCTTCTGCTGCGTTACTGCCATAAAGTGAGCTCCCTTCTTTCTGCCAGGCCCCTCTGCTATGCCCTCTACCACCTTTCTACCTTGAAGCCAGCTTGTCAGTGAACTGTGAGCCAAAATAAACCTCTTTAAATCGTGGGCGTCGGGTACTGTATTGTGTCTCAGAAAAGGGAAAGTGACTGAAGCGAATGCTAATTATGGATACACTTAAATTCCCTAAGCCTCAATTTTATCACACATAAAATGCACGAAACAGACCGGATTCTTTCTACAGAGCCTTCCCGTTCTATATTTCTTCCAGTCCATATTAGAGCGATTGCAAGGCTGATACTCACGTTTTAAAAAGAACTACAGAGTAAATTTAGAAAGAAGGGAGGCATGGCTGGTATTTTTGTCACTTAGAAGACAAAAGGTTGCCTCACACTCCTGTTCTGGATTTTTGGGAAAAGAGAAATTATGTACTAAGTCATCAGTGTACTAAGTTGTTTAGCCTTAGCTTTGCTCTTTTAACTTTCTTTTCTACTTATTTGTTATTACTCGAGGGAAGAAAATATGCTGATCCACGTCAAGGCAGTTACATCCATTGTGTTAGACTGATTTGGGCAGTCTTCCTTCTGGACTTTTGCTAATGCAAATTATTTCTAACACAGAATATGGCTAACGTTCTCACAGCTTATCTAAGGTTTCCATGTTTGGTTCCTCTACATCAGTGTGATTGATGGGGAATGGATTTGAGAAGTTGCAAAAGAGAAAAGGAATGATATTTGAATTGTAGTAAATATTAATTATCTATTGTTCTTCTGGGCATGGCTATATCTGCCCAATGAATATGACTCTTGCGTGTTTTGGTTATTTCTCAGTTGAAACAGCCTCTATGTTTTAAAAATGGTAGTTATTGAAATATGTTCCAAGTGAAAATGTAATAAAAACAAAGTGGTGCTTTGTCCAGATGTCTATCCCTGGAAATGATAAAATTATACATATAATGGTTTATAACAAACCTTGGACATCTTGCTTCTGTGTATGTGTGCACCATGTCCACCTTCAACATAGCATCCCAGTTAGCTCTAACTTCAAAACTTTCTTGAATTTTATAAATTGATTCTTTATGAGTTCTTTGATGAAACAAAAATTCGCTTTCCTTTAAATAAATACTCCATTTAAAGTAGTATTTATTTTGTTAAAGAAAAAGATACTCTTCAACAAAATTTAAATAAAAGAAAAAGTTACTTTTTACATTTTGAACTAAATTTATTTTTACATTATATTTTCTCTTTGTATTTCACATTAGTTAATAAAGACTCTAAATTTCAACTTTCTTTTTGGAAAGATTATGATTTTATTTTTTGTTGTAGAAATATAGTTTATGATGATCTAATGAACTATGGAAATATTCATCTATTGTTACAAACAATATTCTTTATAAGTATTCATCTATTCTTATAAAGCATGCATAACTTTTTATTACTAAATAATGTTTATCAGTCATTCAAATTTCACCCAAACTTTACCTTTATGAAAGATTTAAAAGTGTACATTGTACTTTCACATTCAATTTCAAGCTGATGTGAGTTTCTTTTTGCAAAAGGCTTCTTACAATTGTCCTTGATTTTAGTCTTTGTTTCCAGTATTTTAAGACAGAATAATTTCTCTTAAGTGCAACTGTCATTCTGCTTGCACCATAAAGTTGGGATGGCAGCACGAGGAATTACACCTTAAGTAAAGTAACTAATGACAGTAAAACCAGAGATTTTTGTCTTTCCTGTATCAAGCTGCCAAACCTTGGAGTCAGCTTCAGCTCCTGCAGTTTCTGCTCTAACGTGGTAAAATTCCACACTTTGTTGCAGGAGCATCAGAAATGCTCTGATCATCACCTTAACCCTTTTATTTGTGCCTTGTCATAGTTTCAGTGATGTCAGTAAATAGTCACTTGACCCCAGGTTCTTTAGCCCATTATAAAGCACAGCTTGACGGGAGTACATGATAAAGAAATCTGCTCACCTCACAGGGGCAAGGAGGCAAAAAGAAAAGAGAAGGAGGAGTCTGGGTGATAACATCCCCTCCAAAGGGGATTCCGCACCACGGCCAGGAGAGTCTCAAACGGACCTCCTCTCTGAAAGATTCTCTCACACCCTATTAGAGCCACAGGTCAGGGACAAACCCACACAGGCACATCTGAGGGACACTAATCCAAACCACAGCACGTAAGATGTCACATTCTCTTTTACTCATATGAAAAAGAAAAGTCAATCTTTCATTTCAACATTATTATCCAGTTATGTTTTTTAAACCATGTCCCAAATTTCTGTATTTTATTGTAATAGTTTGCCTCATGTCTAATAGCCAACAAAAGTCCACTTTGTATCAGTGATCACTGCAGTATTCTTTATGGAATTATTATATGTATCTATCTATTAATATACTTTGAGTTTTTTCTAAGGCTAAAAGTTATCCCCCTTGATTTCCCAGCTTAATGATTTCTTCGTTGCTCTTGGCCTCACCCAATCCTTATTTCAAGGGAAAGTGCCCTTAAATAACTTCCTTTCATATCTTTAATCTTTTATTCTTCACTAATTTTTTTTTCTGCTTTCAGGAAAGCATGGCTCTTCTAATTCTAGGAAATGCACTATTTGTCCTATTTTCTCTGCCCTTAACTATAAATTTCTTAAATAAATTTAGCTCATCTAATTTCTTTCTTTATTTATATCCCATTAATTGTCTACCCACTCTTATGGGTATTAAAATTGTACTTTTTAAAAGTACAACAGCAGTATTTTATAATATTAATACTGTATAATATTTAACATGTTATGTAATATATTTTCTTAATATTTCATTTCCTTCTTAAAACCTTCAGCTAATTGTCATTGCCGTTTAGCATTCTACTTGTCTTCTCCACTGTGCTGTCGTCCTTCCCAGATTCAATCTACAACTTGATCTAACCAACAACCTCTCTTTTACTCCAACTCATCCTCTCCTCTATTTTGCCTTGCTTTCTCTTGTCAGGCAGAGAAAAGTCCCTCTTGGAGCTTGGACTCTGCCCATGATTTTCCTTTCAACTAGATGTGCACTCACCCCCCAGGACACCCTTGAAAGCTCCAGTGAAAATATCACCTCACCTAAGAAACTTTGCTGTTGTTGTTTGTGTCTTTTAAAGACAAGGTTTCACTCTCCACTTTGAACTTACTTGGACCTTGAACTCACTTTGTGGCCCAGGCTGGCCTTGATCCTCCTACCTCAGCCTCCCCAGTCTGTGTGCCACCACACCCTTCACCTAAGAAGCTTTTATAGTAACTTCATTCCTCAATGTCTATTCTCTTTTAGAAACAAGAATATGTCCTTTTTTCCCCCTTTGTGAGTCAAAATAACTGAGGTGCAGTTTTGCATCTGTCATTTGTTGCTATGGTTGGTGACAGTCTAACATTTTAGTTTTTACATCTAAAACATGAGACTGTTCATCCTTCCTTGATTCATCTCTCCAGATCACTACAAGTGAAAAGAAAATAGCGCATATAAAGTTGTAAGTTTTTAAAAAATGAATCAAGCATGCCAGGGTCACAGATACATTGTGTACTTCCTTGCTGTCTTGTATTGTGTTTGCATGTTCTTCTTTTATATCATTTCTAAACCCAGTGTTGTCATTTAAATTTCAGTGTCTTTCTTTTGCCTACCTAGTAAGATTTTGAATTTTGGGGGGTCCGAGAATATTGATGTATCCAACTTCTGTTAATTTTAAAGTTGAATATCTAATGGCACAATGGGCTTTTGCTTCCCATTAATGTATGAAATCCATTTCTGAGAAGGTTGCACTGTTCTTCTAGCCACATGGGGATGGTAAACTGAAGCTGCCTGATAGGAACACTTTCAACCAAGAGTCAACAAGAAAACAAAAGCAGACGGTTGATCTGTTTCAGATTACTGGGACTGCCTTGGTGTCATCACATAGATTTAAGGAAAACAGGAAATAGATAAATAGAACTGAAGCTTTGGTTTTTAACTTGTTTTTCATTGAAATACACTCTACATAAAATAAAACAACCCCATTTTTCAAATGAGCATTAGTTTGAATTTTGACAAAGATATTCCTCTGCTTAATCATTACCACAGTTAAAATGGGATATTTCTATTACTCCAGTATTTTTCCTAGTCAATTGCTCCTACACTGAGATATAACTACTGTTATGATTTGTTCATGTAAATAGAAGAATAAAATATGTACTATTTCTTCTTGATTTCTCTCAGTCAACACAGTTTTTTAGACTTAACCATTTTGTTGCATATATCAGTACTTCATATTTTCTGTTGTTGAATAGTCTTCTTCTATATATCTTGTATTTTCATTCACTTATTGATGAACATTTGAGTTGATCATGGCTTTTAACTATTATAAAAAAGATTGCTGTGAATAGTCTAGAATAATGTGGGTGTATATTTGCATCACTCTTGGGATTGCCAGACAATAAAAAGCAAGGTCAATGGTATTCTGCTTTGAAGAGACATATTTTTAAAATAATAATAGAGACAGGTTAAAGTAAATTAATAGCCAAAGTTATAGCATTCAAAAACTAAATAAAAGAAATCTGATGTGGTTATGTTAATTTTAAATAAACTTCCAAACAAGACTGCTAATAAAAGATAAAAATGATCATTTCATATAGACATGATTTGTGTTAGACATAGCAATCAGAAAAGTGTATAATAAAATCAGTTTCAAATACAAGAAGAAAATATGACAAAAGTACAGTGAGTCAATAAATCTACAATAATTTGAAGTTTTAACAGTCTTTATTTTGTAGTTGATAAAGCAAAAAGACAAATAGTACATCTTAGTTGCTTTTCTGTCATTGCTGAGACAAAATACCTGACACTCAAAATTAAAGCAGGAAAGGTTTAGTTAGCTCATAGCTTGTGGCAATTTCAGTCCATAATCCATGGGCTCCAGGGCAGGGTGGCACATGGCAGTGGGACAACCAGTCATGGCTGTGGAAGATAACAAAAGGAACAATCAAGAAGAGGGAAAGAAGCCTTTTTCTGTCCATTTTATCGTATCTAGACTTGTGGGATTAGGGCAGTACCATTGAGATCAGTGGGCTGATCCAGAAAGCACCTGCCCTTAATCCCAGAACCCTTAATCCCAGCATTGTACCATGAATTAATTGCAAACTCTAGATCCAGGTACCTCCAAACAATCCCATCTACATGTGCATGAGGCTTCAGGGGAACATATAGACACAAACCATAACATTCTGCCTGTAGCATCCCAAAGATTCATGTACATCCTGTTGGCTTCTCTAACCTTAGCAAGATCCTCAAGTGATGCTGTCACAAAATAAAACCTCATTGTCTGCATACAAAACAGAAGCTGCCAGGGGGACCAAGTACAGATGTATTCATCCAGGGGAGGATAATTTGTATATTAAAGACTTTCTTAATTTTCCATTAAAAATACCAGTATAAGAAAAGGTGTTTAGTCCATCTCTAAGAGTTGTTAAAGACCTAACAGTTTCAGCAGTGCTAAAGAGTTCCAGTTCCAAATCTCTGAGATTTAAGGAAAATTCTTAAGCTATGAGTGCCCATACACATGAAAAGAAAGTTAAATACTTCCAATGTTCAATGACACAAGATAGACATTACAAGTGACAGCGATACAAAGGAATTGGACCAAAGTAAGTCCAAAATCCGGGAGGGAAGACATTAAGACCTATAGTTCATTTGCAGCATCTGAGGTAATCTGTGGCAAGATTTGCAATTCCACAGGGCTCGAGTGTCTCCATCTCTATGGCACTTCTGGTGGTAGTAGTTCCCATGATTTTTCTCTTGGGTTCACTTTGCTCCCTCCTTGAAGCTTTCCTTAGATGAGCTACTTTCCTGGCGTCTCTAGACTTCTGAGTTCTCCACTGTACCTTTGGCTTCACACTCACAATTTTATACTGCCCTCTCAGAGGCCCACTGTCTGGCCTTCAAGACCTGCTGAAATCTGGGTGTAAACCTTCCTGACCCCAAAACTCTTACATTCTGCATGCTTCTATAACCAGCGCCACACGGATGATGCCAAGATCTGCTGCCAGCTAGAGCAGTAGGCAGTTCTTCTTTATTCCTGGCTGTAGGGGTCGAGTGCCTGCGTCTCTGAGCCGCCAAATCCAATTCTGAGGAACAAATTCTCTATGCTGCCACCATTCCAGACTATAGGGCACTGGGGCCCTTCTCCTAAAGTACAGTCCTTCACTTGCATAAGTTTGACGCCGCAAAGAATGGAGTATTACTTTTTGTGACAATCTGGGCCATTTTTTCTATTCTCCTGTTCCTTCTCAGTAATTAAGATCTCCTCTGATCTATCTTTGCAGCCCACAGCTTTACTGGAGCTTCCTTTTTGACCAAACTCACAATGTATTATATCATTCGCCTGCGTTCTTTACTCTTGACCCTCAACATTAATCCCCAAACAGCAGCCATGCCACTGCCCCAACATTCGACTGCCTTAAAATTTATTCTACCAGATTAATTAGTCTGCCACCCTTAATCTCAGTCTCAGACAAAGCCTCTGGACATGTGAAAAGTGCAGACAAACTTTCTTCCAAACCATAACACATTCCATCTGGAGTCCAACAATCAATGAAGCAGTCCTTCACAGTAGACACCTCCTGAGCTTGGTCTTTACCTGCAGGATTTCTATTAGCCTTCTGGTCTTCTGAGGCCTGACCAGAGTCTGTCATACAGAACATCCTAAGGTGTTGCTCCTCTGCTTTTTCAGCCAGGATCTCTGAACATTTCTTTCCAATCTCTTGCCACAAGCCATTCCCAAAGGCTCTTGACCCACATGGTCAGGTACAGTCACAGCAAGGACCCCACTCCCTGATACCAAATTCGAGTTACTTTTCTCTTACCACTGAGACAAAATGCCTGACACTCAAATTTAAAGGGGGAAAGGTTTGTTTGGCTCACAGTTTGTGGGGTTTCAGTCCACAGCTAGCTGGCTCCAAGGGAGCATGACCCATGGCAGAGGGGCAACCACTCACGGTGGTGGAAAACAGCAAAGGCAGCAAGAGCAGAAGCAGCCCTTTCCTGTTTCTTATATTGTATGCGGTCTACTGGGATTAAGGCATTGCTAATCCAGACACTGGACTGATCCAGCGTCACCTACCCTTAATCCTGGAATCCTGAATCCCAGCACTGAACCATGACTCAATCACAAACTCTAGATGGAGCTACCTCCAAAAAAGTTCCATCTAAAAGTGCATGAGCCCTTGGGGGACATCTAGACACAAATTATAACACATTAGTAAAGGCACAGAATACTCAAATAGTATTTTAAATTATCAAGCATAAAGATCTAATAGATATTTGCAGAATATTGCACCTAGCAACTACTAAATATGCATGATTTTCTAGCACACATGACCATATATTAGGCCATAAAATAAGTTTCAATCCATTTCAAAGACTACTTGACTACAATGAAATTAAATTAGAGACCAGTGACATGTATAGAAAAAAGTCTGTTTTCTAAAAAAACCAGCTAAACAACTAAGTTTTGGACAATTCATCTATTTATGAAAGAAAGAATCATGAGGAAACATAGAAAATATTCTAATCTCAGTGATAATTAAAATGCAGCATGCTAAAAATCTATATATTCCTGCCTTGAACTGTTTTGTCATCTTTGGAACTGGCTAATCAATTAACATTTCATTCTCTTCATAAAGAAAATTGAGGAGGAAGGGATGGACAGCAAGGCAGACTGAATGCTGTGAATGATGGGAGTTGGACTCACCATCAGTCAATAATTTTATTCCACTATAACTGTAATGAAGCCCTTGGTCAAACCAACAGAGAAATACCTTTGCACTATGCAAATAGATGGAATGGCAAATACACTTGACATTTTTTGGTAAGTTTCACTGAGTAGTGATTCCATTTCACCCAGTGAGATGCTAGTGAATATATTTTGGATAATGCTAATATGGGCTAAAATTATAACTAAAGAATCAGTAAGATAGTGGTTAAAGAGCTGAAAAGGCAACCAAAGAAGTTGTGAAATGTGTGGTATGAGATATGAGGAAAAAACCATCTGCTTCTGCTTTTAGTTTAATCTTTAATGAATAAAAGAAGCCTGAGTGATCTCTTGGGGGCTCCCTTCCAAACACAAAATCCATTATTTTAGTTAGTACTGACTACGGTGCCAACATAAGGAAAAAACCCCACAAAACTCAAGATCTTATGATGGATTTAAACCTATATCACTCCTGTCTTCTAATTTTAAAATTTTTATCCAGAAGACTATTTTCTGTATAGAACTCAGTTATCCTACCACATGATCTGTCTTTTATGAGAAACCAAAAGGAAACTCAGCTTGCAATTTGTGATTGTGGTTTGAACTTTTCAAAAAATGTGTGAGTCATGTCTTGCTCTTTGATAATTTCAAAATAACAAGACTTTGCTTTTATGAATCAGAAATAGCTTTAAATTTTTTGTCATATTTTGTTTGTTGAGAGTGAGAAAAATAAATGAGAAATGTCATTTATGAGTATGAACCCAATTATGAATAGGCAGAAAGCAAATGATCCCTTCGCAGACTGATGGCAGCGACAGGTTTTCCTAAGACTTGGTCCCTCTCCCTTCTTCAGCCTGATCATTCTCCTATGTCCTTTGCATAGGAAACTGCCGCAGCAATATGTAGAGTGGGATCCACATAATCTAACATATGTGGGCTTCTGAGTCTGTGTACATGCATAGAGACGCTGTCCAAAACCTAACCATCTTACAAGTGTCAGCAGTACATTTAAAATTCACATACATGGAATTGGATAGGGAGAATTTAAATATAGAATGCAGGAGATAATTTATTTTTGTTTTAAATGTCCTTTTCCCTTTCATTCTTGCAGGCACATCTTGAAATTTAATAAACTTAAGAAACAGAAGAAAATGAATTATTAAAATGATAGCCCTTTAGATTTAAAAAGAATGTTTTACATCCAATAATCTGAATTCAGGAGCTGGGGATATAGCTCAGTGGAATAAGTGCCTGCCTAGCAATCGCAGGGTCCTGAGTTCAATCCCCAGTACTGCCAAAAAAAAAAAAAAAAAAAAAAAAAAAATCTGAATTCATTTCAATAAGAATGTTGTGGGTTTAACCAGAGCTAAAATTATCCTTATTCTGAGGAGGAGAGAAAATAATATAATTTTTTTAATCCAGTGGTCAAGAGATCTAGTGAAAGAAGGATTGGAGTGGCTAAGAATTTATTTGTATTAACCATAGTGTAGGAGGAGTAGTTACAAGTAAAGAAATGTGTTGGTGAAGGTAGCTGTCAACATACTGAATCGACAAATACATGCCAACAACCCTATATTTTCACAAATGAAAATAAAGAGAATCATATAGCCATACATGATTTGTAGTTGTATCTTTTTGGTTTTGCGATTTGTTTTCTTGTTTTTTTCTTGTTTTTTTTTTTAATTTTATTTTAAAGACAAAAGAATGGAGACATATGAACCAGAAAAGCCATAAACAATACAGAAAATACAAAGTTATACAGAATATAGTAGGGAATTAGAACTGGATGTTGTATTACATAGTTGTCTTCACATTAGTTAACACAAAAACATTAAAGGAAATACCAAATTATAGATAAGATAGTAGGGA
>PVLD010026591.1:0-21981 GCA_004027595.1 Dinomys branickii | reverse complement strand
GGGGGGGGGGCTGCGCCGGTTCGGGAGGCGGGAGGGATCGAGGTGTCTGTGCTCTCAGGGCGCTAGGATCTAGCAAATCCCTCTCTCCGCTTCCGGCGGCGTTTGGGGCCCTCCACGCGGCTCGCCCCACACGCGCGAAACGTGGGATTGCCGGGCGTCTCCGCCGCTAGCAAGCCGATCTCTGTCGGGAGCCGCCGGGGGGCTGCACCGGCTCGGGAGGCGGGAGGGCCCGAGGCAGCCGCACTCCCACTGTGCTTGGACCGATCCCAGCTTCTTCCCTGCGGGGATCGTCCCTGGCTCCCAGCGTCTGTGACTTTCCCACGTCTCGCCCCGGCAGCCTGGTCCGCCCTACCACATCTCCCCCGGCATCTCAGAGAAATACGCCCAGTTTAAACTTCCCAGCCGAGGTCCCGGCATTCATGCTCGCCAAGTCTGTCTCGAGCTGGTGGTGTTTATTAAGGAGGTTCGCTCCCTTGCTGCTCACCTGGTCGCCATCTTCCCCGGATCTCATACAAAGGTTTTTAAATCGTCCTCCCTGCCATTTCCCTGTTATTTTGCATCTTACCAATTTTTGAGTCACTTTATTGAGGTTTTTATGAGAAAATGGGGGACAACATGGACATTTATTCCTTGATAGTTAAGTAAAATTCTTTAGTCAGGCTCTGACTGACAACAGAATTATTCAAGAGCAGTGACTCTCAGCCTGGAACTCTTGACAATGCTTGAAAGTATTTTTAGTATTTGTAACTGTATATCTACCAAGAACGGATCAGAAGTATGGCTCAATGGTCCATGCTGCACAGTGTAGATGCTTTCTTCTCCCAAAGAGAATAATTTAGGCACAAATGTATACTGTATTTTGTTGAGGTTGTTAAAACCCTATTCAAAGAAAATTTAAAATTTGTCTCTAGGGGGAGTTTAAACTTATGAAAGACTTCAGGCATTTGTATGAAGAACAACCAGTCAGATGCTAAAGATTATAGTAATTATTGGAAATACTTCATACAAATAATGGAAATAATTACATTGTTATTTGTTAAAATATATAATACATATTTAATATGTATGCTGAAATAAAAATTATAACATAAGAGATTAATAAAACACATGCACGCCTATTTTTTGGGGGGGTTGGTACCAGCAATCAAACTGAGGATCTTGTGCTTGCTAGGCAGGTGCTGTGCCACTGAGCTATATCCGCAGTCATGCCTATTTTAAATAGATAGGAAACATGAACTTATCACATTGGTTCTCCCCTCTGTGTGTCCATTAGAGCAACCTGTAGAACTTTGAAAAATAACACTGATGCCTGTGCACTACATAAACACACTGAATGAGGCTCTCCCAAGTGTGGACTGCAGCCAACAGTTTGCACAGATGTCCCCAAGGGATGCTCATGTGCAGGTGGATTGAGAATCACTAGTCTACAGTAAACATCTAAGTACCTTTCAAGTCCACATGATGGGTAATTGGTCTGTACATATATTATTGGTTCCCTCTGTCCTCTCTTATATCACAAGAAAAATGGATCTATTATACATGTGTCATAATACTGGGCATGGCACCATTTCTTTTAGTTAAAAAAATCTTCAAAACTATTTCTCTTAATCTGCCCTTCATTGTAATATACTCTTTACACTTTGATTAAAAGAACCAGATGTGGTCATTTTCAGCAGCACTTTTTAAAACTTTACATATCTGGGGTGATTTATTTTCTGTGCTTTTAATAATGCTTACACAATGCCTGCAAAGCCATGGGTTATCTATCTCCATTTCTTTGACCTGTTTGCTTTTTATCAAAGTGACCTTGCACAGATAGCACTTGATTTTTGCCACCACAAATTTGGTGGTAAACGGTCAAAGATCTTTCTAAAGTGAAGTAAAATAATTGACACACTTAAAATTTTATTCTAATAGGGTTCTGAAAATTTTGAGCTTTAAGAATATGCTTTATCAGGCAGGCACGGTGGCACACTCCTATAATCCCAGAACTCTTAAAATCTGAGCAAGAAAATTCATGTTGAACCATAAACCTGGGCAACCTATTGAATTAGCAAAACTATAATATAAAAGAAAAAAATATCAGTTCATTCCCCAGTACTGGAATTAAAAGTTTAATTTTATAATTCACATAACCATGAAAATCAGCTTGAGAGAATAGAATTTTAAAAGCTCAAAATTAAAATGTATAATAAAATATAAAATTAAAAATTGTACATTATGCTATATAATGTGTAAGGTGGCAATAATTAATTATAATTAGATGCCATTTATTGAAAACTTTCTATGCAGAAGAAATATAAATTGATTTAATCTATTAATCTATTTAATATAATATACCATTGAAGTGGATCTTATTCCAGTATCAGAAAACTAAGGCATAGAAAGAATAAATACTTTCTAGAGAACACATGCTAGCAAAGTTCTTGAGCTCTGACTCAGGATATGGCATCCCTAATTATTTTGTTACTGACTTGACTTTCCTAATAATTATTGAGAAGCATGCAAACAAAAATAAGCACTTTAAAAGATATTCCATGTGTTGTATTTTCCCTAATCAAGTATCTCACATCTTTATAATGGGAAATGCATGTGCTTTCTCCTAAATAAATTAAAAACTATATAACATTTACTTACTTTGAAGTATATATATAAAATGTAATTGGCTTTTTGAATATCTTTTTGTATGTACAGTATCCAGGTAATTTCATCAACTGTTTATAGATAAACATTATAAATCTGAGCATTTAATTTGTTGTTGTTGACTAGCTTATTTAACATTAGGAAAGCTGTACCATCTTAATATTAATTCATCTATCAGAATTAAATGATACAATCTTTTTAGATCAGCTTCTAGAGAAAATTCATTATTCTATTTCTAATAGTCTTTCATGATAAAATCCCTGTGTTCTTGGGCTTTCTCCCCTTTGTCAAGAAATAATGGGAAAAGAAGTTTGTGGGATCAGACTTGTGAAAGATTCAGTGTAAGAGCCAAGCTGCTGCCTCTACATTTAGAAAGTATTGAATGTCTCTGAGCTTCGAATTTGCTCACCTTTACAATTAGTACAGCAGCCAATCCTGCTGTGCAGAATAGTACACTAGGGCAGATAAAGTCTCATGTAAGCTCCGAAAGTTGCATCTACTCCAGTCTCGTCCCCTGGACTCAACCCCCAACCCCACCCACAGCAGCAACCACCTCACATCCTAGAAACAAATGGTCCACATGCTCTTGCTCTCCCTTTCAACCTATTCCACCAACATTCTCAGCCAGGAGGATGCAGAATGCCCGCTTTTCAGAAGAGTCCAGAAGATGTAATCAAAAACTGCAGAGTTGTCTCAGGAGAGTGGAGTGGGGTTTATATGTCTAAAGTAGAAAGCTTTATAAATTATCTTTGCAGAAGCTCTGGGTTTTATTTTCCCACACAATTGCTCAGTGGAATTAAATGTACCCTAATCACCCTGATACCAGTTAACAATTCAGAGAATTTGTCAGTGAGAAATAAAACTGAGGTAGAAATTCTTATAGGTCTAAACTCTTACCCATTGACCCTACTCTGATGATAAACCAGGGGTAGACCCACACTGCTCTACCCAACTGAACTGAAACCTGGCATATAGTTAGTTTCCCTGCTTGAGATTCCACCTATCATGTTCTCATGTCAGCGAAAGTGTTGATAAAGGAAGACCATTTGGAAGTCTCAGCCTGTTTGTGCTTCTTTAACAGAACACCCAACACTGAGTATTTATAAATGAGAGAAAGTTACATTTTCTATGGTTTTGCAGTTTGAGAAGTCCAGAATCAAAGCTCTAGCAAGTTCAGGATCTGGTGAAAGTATTCTTCATAGAAAGTTCTCCATAACTGTCCCCATGTGGTAAAAGGGATGGACAGCCAAAGGATTATCTTGGTCCCATGAGCTCTTTTATAAGGGATTTATTCATTCATGATGGCAGAATCTCAGGTTGAATAACCACTAACATCTTTCAATGTTTTACTTAGATTAATTCAACAAATCATATGACCCTTAGACATTTGTTGAAGCAACCAAACTAATCATAAATTTCAACTACTTTCTTAATTAAATCATTTCCCTGTCTTTACCTGAAAAGTTTTTTAAATAATTAAATAATACTCAATAAGAACTAGATTACTGAAAGACTAAACCATTGTTGAGTGTTATACATTTAAGAAAAATACTGAAAATTATACTATATTCAATTCACAAATTTTTGTTATACAAAAAGTAGTATTTGTAATTCTTGTTATTGCAAAAATCCTTCAAACTAGCATATTGATGAAGTTTAAGTTAGGGTATTTTTTTCTTACTATCATTTTTTTGCACTAAGGAAAGTACCCTTGATTTCACAGTTCAAAATTTTGATGATTATTGGGAGTTATTACCTGTATTCTTGGCATTTAAGCATTAAAGACTGAGTTATGTTTTAGTTTCTTTCTCTGTTGTTATGACAAAATATCCAACACTGGCAACTTAAAGACCAGTGGTTCATGACAGCATGAGGGAAAGTTCTGGAGGGAAGAAAGCTGTTCATGGCATGGCAAAGGGGAAGCAGAGCCGAAGGGGAACTTGGAAAGGGAGACAGACCCTTCTTGTTGCATCCAGGTCAGACCCTCTCTTTTGACCAGGCCCGACCTCCCAGCAGCAATCAGCTAAGATGCCCTCATAACGCAAGTCACATTTAAGACACACGGGACTTTCCAGGCTATTTTAGTTCTTAACCATAGCAAATGATGGACCCAAATAATTGAAAATTTCCAACTTTGCTTTCTCAAAATTTTTACCTTCTTAATGAAAAGATACTTATCTTAAAGTCAAGAAATTGAATGGTATGGAAGTGTTGAATTATTCAAAAGTAGAATATTCCTTACCAAGACAATAGAGGAAGAAAGGCAGACTGTACTAGCGTATATACTAAACAATACTTACCTTGAGAGAAATTAAGATGAAGAAAGCTCAAAGTTATTAAACTCCAGATGTATGTGTTATAAAGCATTCCTCTCTGTGTCTCTGTCTCTGTCTCTTTCTCTTTGTCTGTGTCTCTGTGTCTCTGTCTCTGTCTCTGTCTCTTTGTGTCTCTGTCTCTGTCTCTGTCTCTGTCTGTGTCTCTGTGTCTCTGTCTCTGTCTCTTTCTCTTTGTGTCTCTGTGTCTCTGTTTCTGTCTCTGTCTGTCTGTCTGTCTCTCTCTCTCTCTCGCTCGCTCACTTGCTCTTGGCTGATACATGGAACTCATCCCGAATTGTTAAGTAGAAAAAGAGCTTTTTCTGAAGGTTAGCAACACAAGCATAGTACCACCATACAGTCAATGAAGGCAAGACAGCAGATGTGAAAGGGGAAAAGGGAAGGAGGAACGATGAGCTTGGCAAGGCCGCGCCCATACTTTCACTGATAGGAGTGTTCTATCTGAGACTTCCTTTTGTGATGCTGCCAGACTATGTCCACTGCGTCTTGATTATGAGGATTTCATTTCTATGGCAACTATTAAACATCAATGACATGTAGCAACTTACTTTTTAATGCCCTTTTGCTTTTGATTGAATTTTGCTGTGCATGGAGATGGATGGTAATTGCCTTACTAACTTTACTTTTCTCGAATGCCGCTTCCATTTGGAAAATTTAAGTCAGTCGGTACTTCTTTTTCCTGCGCTCACGCTCTCAGGATTTTACAGCCACGATACATCTTGGTGTGTCTGACGATTTTAACTGAAAAAAAAAGTCCTCTGTCAGCGATGCCAGCAGAGCAATCCTCCCACCTCTGTTCCAGCATCCACAAGTGGGAGCTGTCAGGGGACATCCGCCCTACCTGCCTCCTCGCTACTGTAGAGACAGCATAGATGAGCACAGGTTTGAAACTGGTATTTTACGTATGTATTTCTTATGTAGAAATGTTCATATTTGTTTGCATCCCATACTGCCTTACACAACATGGCCTTTTGTAACTACAGAGATGCTTTTAAGATTATTCATTTACCTACAGTTGTATAAAGAATCACATTATAGGGATCTCCTCTATATCCTCAGAATCTCTCTGCCCTTTCATTAAACTGCCCTCCCTCCACCCACCATTGTTAAAATGGTTGTGGGCTATAAAGGAAAAAAAATACATTGAGATGTGGAGAGAGCTAATTAGTTTCAGAACCCTAGTAAATCTCCGTATGTGAGATCCATAATTGTAAATACAAGCCTGCTTCAAACCACTCTCTAAGAGCAGTCCTGAGGAGGACCATCTGCCAAAGGGGAGAGAGAAGCTGCTTGGAGCAGTTGGCTGGTAGAATGAGCTGCTCACTGAGTCATTGTGTTCGGGTTCTTTGTTTCAAGAAAGTACGTTTGAATTGAAAATGAGCTCTTATGATTTCTTTTAAAGATTGTTTTCATGGAAGTTAAACATCAAATAAACAGCAAGCATCGATGTTAAGAACTTTAGAGCTGATTTCCTTTACATTTCTCTTTCATCTAGTAGAGGATTATATTCTATTTACATTCAAATCACTTGCATATGTTGTAATTAAAATCTTTAACGTTTACTGATTGCCAATATGTGTAGAAAGTATCTTTTTAAATCTATATAAGCTGTTCAGGTAGATAATACATACCTAAAATGCTGCTAGGTATATACTCAAATTGTTGGATGTAATTTTCTATTTATAAGAACTTTATTCCTCATGCATCAAGGCAGATTATATGCATAATAATGATAATAGTTAACACTTTCAGTAAACATTGTAGTTCAGGTAGATACTCATTTAAACACATTATTTTAATGTCACAGAGAAAGTTTCCCTTACAATCCAGGGCACCATACAATTCAATGGCAATGCCTGGTTCCAACAAAGCAGGTGATGTTGTCGCCCAGAAAATGAAAAGCGTGGTATTGGTTGAAGTGGTGAGGGAACATTTTAAACATGAGGATATCTATGATTACTACTGATAAGTAGGTAGGCGCAAATTAAGAGGAGATAAAATTTAAAAATAAAACCCAGATGGCGTTTTATAAAAGAATAGAAACGTTATATTCTATAAAAGATATAAGTGAATTTTATATTTTATAAAAGAATATAAACGTTACTTTTTGGGTGTGGTCTGTTTCAGAGAATAGAGGATAATAAGATGTTACTGATATAAACATAGAATTTATTGTGCTAGTGAGCTTTTCGTCACTATAGAAATATCTGAGATAATCCGCTTCTAAAGAGAAAATATTTCTTTTGGCTAATTGTTTTGGAGATTTAAGTTAGTGGTCAGTTTGCCATCTGCTTTGGGTTGTGGCAGCACACCATGGCTAGGGTGTCTGCTGGAGAAACTTGCTTATTTTGTGGGCAGGAAATAGAAGAAAAAAGAAGACAATGGGATTCTCACTATCTTGACCCTAGGTCCAGCACTGGTGACCTAAGGGACTCTGTCCAGACCCCATTTCTTAAAGATTATGCAGCCTTTCAACAGTGCCAAGCTGAGAACCAAGCCCTTAACACGTTTTTGGGGGAGCACTTTTCCAAGTGATAGCAATCATCTTTGGATATTCAAATATAATTAATACACAAGAAGCACATATATCTTAACTGTGTAATTTGATGTTTTCAGAGTTGAATATTCCCCTTAAACTCCTACATAACACCAGATACTGAATATCCCATTGATCCAAAATATTCCTCTATAACTCTTTCAAATTAATTTTCTTACTTCTTTGAGCCGTCATGTTCTGATCTTTAACTATCTCTCTGTCTGTCTGTCTATCTATCTATCTATTTTCCCTTTCTGTCTGGATTACTTCACGTAACACAATGCATTTGATGTTCACATAAGTCACAATATATGTCAGTAGTTCATTTTGTTTTACAGCCAAGTAGCATGATACACAAAACATAATTTTTATGTTTTCCTATTCAGGGACATCTGTGTTGTCTGCAGTTTGAGGTTTGTGTTATATATCTATTGTTCATAGCACAGAAGGGAACCATCTCAGCCATGATCATTTCTACTGAATCTGAGCAGTACCTATATGTCCCGACCTGCGGGTAGTCAACGGAGACTCTAGAGGGGGAGAGGGGAATAAAGAGACAAGAGACACAAGAAATGGAGAGAAGACAGGTGTCTGATCAAGTCTCGTTTATTGAGCAGAAAGCTCGGGTTTATATACAGTGTGGGAGTGGAGATTGACGTCAGCGAGTAACTAGGCAATGGAGGGAGGTCCAGATATCACGCGAGGGAGGTCCAGGCATCAGGCGATAGCATATGACTACGTCATATGATTTACAAGAAACAGAAACTTAGCTCAAAGTAAATAGAAACTTAACTCAAGATAGAAACTGAAACTGAACTCAAGACTCTTAAGATGGCTGAAACATTACAAAATGGATGCCGGCCGCAGGTCTCTCGGCAGTCTCCCACACCTGTAATGATCTGGGTATATGATTGAGCGTAGATTTCATCTACCTCTGTCTGTCTTAATTCTTCCACTCTTACTCCACTCCCACTCATACTCTTCCATCTTCACAGTGGAAACATAACCAAAGCCAATTCAACCTCACATCCTTATAAACATAATTTCACCAGACAATGCATAAAGTAACTAACATAAATGTAGTTTATTGCACATAATTATTTAATAGCTTTCAGAAATGTAAAATATCTGCATATCTCTAAAATATTACAATAATCAGAGTACATGTGGTAGGTAATTTTTTTTGGTGCTGGGAATTGAACTCACGATTTCGCCAGGTAGGCACTCTTGCCACTGAGCTGTAACCCCAGCCTGTGGTAGAGATTTTGCTTGCTGGAAGGACATTGCCTTCAGAAGGAAAGTTTGAAGGGGAAGAGATAAGAATAGCAGAAGATATACAATATAATGGCTACATTTCTGGACTTTTCAATTAAGTAGAGTTAAAATCGTGATGTGTAATATTAGCTAAGGTATTTAGCACCTATAAGTCTATTTTTGTATATAAAATGCGAACTGTTCTAGGACTCAGACTATTTGGGAGTTATAAACATTTAATGAGATATCATACATAAAATACTTAGCATGGTGCCTGGTACAAAATACGTCATCAAATACAAATAACAGTAATCATTATCACTAAATGGGCACGTTGAATTTCTCCTAGAGCTTTATAATTTGAATTCATGGAAGAATTCTGCTTTGTACCTGAGGATCTCAAGACATGTGGAGCTCACTAACTTTTCTAAGTTCGTATGCTAATTGGTGGCCTTGAATGCCCCAATAAACCAGTTCTAGCCACCCTCCCCAAAAGGTCAAATAGACAGAAAAAAGTGGTGCATTAGGAAAGGAATTTATTTAGTTTGCCCAAGTGAACTCTTTCCAATGGGAGCTCTATCTTGAATTCCCTCTCTAGTGTGTCCAGAAGTTTTTATACAGACAGGAAGGTGACTTAGTTACTTTTCTCTCATTGCTGAGACAAAATACCCAATGCCCAGAATTAAGGAAGGAAAGGTTTATTTAGCTTACACACTGTGGAGGTTTCAGTCCGTCCTCGGCTGGCTCCAAAGCAGAGCAGCACATGGCAAAGGGCAACAGCTCATGGTGGTGAAAAACAGCCAAAGCAAGAAGAAGAGCAGAAAGGGAGGAGTGGCAAGAGCAATCCTCTTTCCCTCCCTTATATTACATGCAGGCTACCCCCCCCCCCCCCCCGGGCAAGTGTAGCGCTCACACCCACATACCCAACACTGGAACCTGAATCAATCATAAACACTAGAAGTGCACCCATAACTGCATGAGGCTTTGGCGGGACATCCAGACACAAACCACAATAGACATGTAGACAGATGTAACTACTAGTTATGTCAGGGCCACCGAGAGGTGGGCCGTACTGCCTTTCTCATGGCCCTTACTTCTGTCTTCCCATCCGCTTGTACAGAGAGGGCGCCTGGTGCTGTGTCGATGACTCTTTATAGCTGGTGGTCAGAGGACATATCAAGGAGAACTGCAGGCAAAAATAGACTCAAGAGCAGACATAGGAAAGAATAATTGTGCTTCAAATAGGTTGAGTTCGATTTTTGCTGCTCCATGGGGGCATCACAGTTGAAATGTGGCTTTTGTCCCACTGGGAGTTGCTGTAAACATAAGACACAGAAGAAAGTATAGAAGATTTCTTATGATTCTTAGTGAGAACAGCCCTCCTGGTAGTTATTGCCTTTCTTTTTCTTCCCTGCGTGCTTGGATGGAGGTTCCTTGAAAGGGAGATTAACACCCTCCAAACAAGCTGGAGGAAGAGATGCACCTGAAAAAAGCAGAGCGGACCACATGGAGTCTTTGAAACATTAAAAGGGTGTAGGGACTGGAAATGTGAGCAGGAGGGAAGTAGCATCAGCTGGAGAAAATAATAAAATTTTAACAGGTGAGTTTGAAGAAACTCACATAAAAGAGAGTCTTGACAGAAGAGAGGAGAGAAAGGACAGCTGAAAGCAGTGCATAAAGCAGGGTTGAATGATCTAGAAAAGCAAGACATATTTATAATAGTACCAAGGCTAACAGTGATTATTAACAGTGGAAACCTGTTTGACTCTACGATGTACCCCGTAACATTAAATGAAAGAGTAATCAATAAAAAGTGGAGTTGTACAGTGCAGTGAATGAATTGGGGTGGAGAGCTGACATCCCCAACTAGCAAGTCATAGGAATTTTCTACTTAGTAGGTAATAAATATTTTTAACATTTACTCATTAGTGTGTGTAATTACCTATATTTTTCATTTAATGGCTTGGTAAATCTGGATATCTTCTTGACTACCGTACTGATTGAGCTGTTTTTAGATCATGCTTTATTTTTGAGGTAGGAATTTGAGATCTGAATCAGAACCCTCTGAAGATGAAATATTTAAATTGGTCCACTCTGTCTTGGTTCTTTCATTACTATAGCTTTGTGTTTTAATAATCCAGTTAGGAAAGTGATGATATTTTTTATAACAAGACAGTTATTTTATTTTTCTTAAACTGTAGAAGAGAACTATATTATGCTTTGGAAAGAAAACCTACCTGTTTTTGTATGGGGCATAGCATCATTTAGAAACACTGTCCAGGAAAAGGTAGTTTGTAGAAGTGTGGGGCAGAATCATTGGGAAACATTATTGCATATTTCTCCATATGTGAAAAAGAGTTTCATAGTGTTTTTAAATATTTGATACATAGGTAGAGGTAGAAATATGTTTTGACTATAAATACTATTTCCAAAAACTAGTCTTTACGAATTTGGAATTTCAGATAAAATACAATCTCTATTTCCTGATTGTTTTTGCTGAGGTTTCCTAGGATAGATTGTAAGACAACTTCCTCTTAGTCCATTTTGGTGGTTTTTGGTTAATTGTTTGAGTGAGCTCTATATTGCTCTACCTCTGGATGTTGCTTTAATGCTGAATAGATATCACTATCTTTCTCATAACAACTTTTTCATCAACTACAATTAAAAATATACTTAGGACTGTTTGTATCAGGATTTGCTGAACCAAACAGCTTGTTTCAGTGACCCTGTGTGTGCCTGATTAGGAGCATTCTCTTCAGAGTGATCATAAAGGAAGTCGTGCCATCCAGCCCACTTTAATCTAGGTCCACATTATAGAGAAAAATAATCAGTGGAACTGTCAGATATTACTTTTAGTAAATTCTGTAATATTTTCCTACACATTTAAGAATAAAGAAAAACGAAAAATGTGAATGAAGATAAACATTCTGTTCAAAAACACATATGAGTTTTAAAAGTTTTATTTTTTATTTTGTAGATGATAAAACAATATTTGCCATCTCCAAGCTGAAGGGTAGCACCTACCCATAATGACATAGTGTGTTGGTTTGGGGGATATTTTTGCAAGGAGAACAATATAATACAGGACACATATTTTATAACATTATTTACAATAGTCACCCAAAAAATGATATACAAAAGAGTGCAGGAAGTCAGTCCACAAACTAAGACCAAGGAACCCAGCTAAATGTATCCAGGGCCTGGATCCTGCGAAAATGTCCTACATGGGTCCAGCTGAACACCTAGAGCTCATAACAATGCCTCCCATGAATCCAACTGGAAGCCCCAAGCCCATAACAATGTCTCCTGCAGGCCTGTTTCACGGATCTACACTGGGAAGGTCTGAAGGTCAGTGGTGGAATCTAGGAAATCTGTGCCAGCAGGAGGAAGGATCTGTGCTGCCAGGCTGAAGGATCTGCACTGGAGCCAGAAAGCAATGCTCAGAAGAATCAGAGCTCCCCTGAAAGGTACCACAGCCATCCTCAGCAACAGTGAGGTCCTGAGCTCCTCCGATGATCAAGATGCCAAGTTCCCATCAGGGAAGCCAAGGCAGCAAGCTTCTCCTGGAGACCAGCAATGCACTGTTTTCTCCTCTGGAGCCAGAAAGCGATGCTCAAAGTGAGGACCAGAGCTCCCCCAAAGTGAACCAAAGCCATTCTCAGTGCTAACAAGGTCCTGAGCTCCTCAGAGGATGAAAACAGCTGAGTTCATCAGGAAAGCCAGCACGACAAGCTCTTCCAAAACAACCAACAGCTTCCACCAGCTCCAACAGCCTTTCTCCACTTCCAACAGCCATAACTTTTCTTTCTCCACTTCTGCCTCTTGTGCTGCTGGCAAAAAATCTCCAGGTTTGCCTCCTACTCCCAGCACCACGCTTACTCAGTTCAGCTGGAGGTTATAAGTTGACCACCAGTTATCAATCCACTACACACAGGTATTGCTTTTGTGCTTCACTTTTGAGTGAATTTTCATTGGCTTTTTAAAATAAGTGTGCTTAACAGTCAGTGCTTTAAGGTTGATGAAACACTGATAAAAGATAAGATCCAAATTCCCTCACCCTGCTGTGGGATCACAGGCCAAGTAACTAGGACTTTTAAAAGCTTTCCTTGTCTTGTAAGTGCTATTTTGGTAAATTTTATTAAACATACGTAATACTTAAGCAGCTACCCAGCATAACTAAGCATGATCTCAATTTGTGTCAGTGAAACAACAAATGCCACATTACTTCAATGGCTACTATGTTACATAACATGTTCTTGGCCTTGGGAAAATTATTACCATATTTATAGCTGACTTTACTGAGCTGCTCTGGCCGAACAACCACTTTTCAAAGTGTTCTCAAAACAGAAAGCTTGAAATTGGATTTTTTCTCGTCAGGAATTTATTGGGAATTTTGTACTTCTTTTGAGAAGCATCTGCTCATTTTAGTTCCCTATTTGTTGATCAGGTCTTTAATTTTGGAGGTTCTCATTTATTTGTTCCTTATAGAACAAATCATGACCTGCTGGGTTCCAAGGCTGAAGATCCTGTGCAGAAACCATTCATTCACTAATGCAGATGAATTCTTTCTGCGAGAGGAACTCCCCTTTCACCTTTTCTTCATTGGTTTTGAGGGGTTTGCACCTTATTTCTCTTTATTTCCTTGTTTTCCTTTGCTCTCTGGTTTTTGTCTTTTTTCCTGTTCTTATCTATTAATTCTAACAATTTCTCTTTTTCCCTTTTACTCTTTAAAAAAGATCCTTTATCTAGCTTCTGCCTCCTTATTCTTACATTTATTGATTTTTCCAATTTTAGTTTTTCATCCTCTTCCCCATTTCAACTTACTAGTATAACTGTTAAGCTTTATGAATCTTAAAATAGTTGCAAACCTATGCTATTACTGTTGAATTATCGTCTATTGTTAGTAGAGGTATAAATGTGAAATTCAGTAAATATTTACTGTTCGTCAGTATTTGGTTTGTCTTGGTCTTTATACTACAGTTATTGATTTCATTTATACGGTTAAGACATTGCAAAATGGGTTCTTATAGTAATCAATATCTAGTTTTCTTTTGATGCCATTACTATTATTAATCTTATGGCCATTGCCAAGGTGGCATAGTTTTTACTATCATTTGTTTTTATTTTCTCTATATTGAAATATCTGGATTGCCTTTATATCCTTTTGTGTTACTGTGAGCCATTCACATAGAATTCATTTCTGCGATAAATACACTGCACCCTCTCCCAAATAAACAAAGTTGGTTGGATCTTAGATAGAGACAAAGGCTTATAGCTAGCTACCCCCAACGTCAGCATTAGAAACCAGAAGCTAAATAAGGAGTTCACCATATCAGCAGTAAATGTTCCACTAAAACTAACACATAAAACTGAGTGCACACAGAAAAATAGGAACATAAGATGGGGCAATAAAATGCATCCAAAAACTAACAACTTCATCAAAGCTGATCCATGTGGCATTGAGAAGCAGGAAATCTAAAGACACATGGCTGAACCATTTGAAATGACAAGAGAGATCAACAAGTTTCTTGGCAAGCTTACAGATGATACAATTAAACAGATAATGAACCTCATAAAGTGTTGAGCAAATTTATACAAGACATGAAAGAAAAACTAGCTGAGCTAAACAACAAAATATAAAACATGAATGATCAGTCTAGCAAAGGATTAGAATTCATGAAAAGGTACAAAACAAAAATTCAAGTGACTAAAACTTCTATTAAAAATATGAGCAGCAGAACATCCAGTGTAAGGGCAGAGTATCAGACCTAGAAAATATGATTGATATTGGTGCCTAATTTTTCAGAGATACCTCAAAAACAACAAGTGATTATGGAAAAATGTATCCAGTACCTACTGTGGGGATGGTGAATCTTAGCATATCGTTTTAGAGAAAATAGTTCTAGTAAAGGCCTAAACTGTGTCCTGGGAGACTTCCCTGGGAAACTGTAAAAGCTAACGCTGCAGTCAAACTTTGCCTGGGAATGTCTCCCTGAGATAAAGAACAACTGGGACTAGATAACCACCTGTGACCCTGCCTGGGCAGTTTCATCCCTTCCCTGGCCCTAGATAAGCACTGTAACCCTAAAGAAATGTGTAGGCTGTTAAAAAAAAAGAGAAAAGGGGAAACGAGGAGAACATAGTGGGAGAAACACCTACCCTGGTTAGACATACGACTGGCAACTGATCCGGGTCCCACAAATGTGAGGAGTAACCATATGGCCTCCTGAGTAGGCAAATGTGACATCTCAATTTGTAACCACGGAAACAAAAACTATTTAAGAACTGAACCAAGTCTAACAGCTGCCGACACCTCCCAACTTGTTAGTTGGGAGCCGCACAGTGGCTGGTCTGAAATTCAATAAACTCTGTTTGCCATAAATAGAGTTCTTTGGTATTCTGTGGATTTTAGCCCGCTTTGCCGTTACACTACTAGATGATGTAAAGGCTAATGTAAAGTTAATCAGACTTGGTAAAACGTTAGGAAGTACAAGAGCATAAAATACATTTACAAATACAACAACAGAAAACTTTCCAAAATATGAAGCATATAGAACCCCAAGCTGCCATGATAATAAAAGAAATTCTCCACAATACATCTTCATAATCAAAATCCCAGAAGTGTAGCACAGAAACATAATTTTTAAAACTAGTAGAGAAAATCAGTCAATATTAAGGTAAATCCATTGGAATTATCAGTACAAATCTTATAGGCCAGGGACTTGGAGTGAAGTGTTGTAAGCCACAAAAGGAAATAAATTCCAATTTTGAGCATTCTATCCTTAAAAACTATCTTTCCATCAATAAGAAACCCATTTCAGGGCCAGAGATATAGCTCAGTTGGCAGAGCACCTACCTGGTACAATTTCTTATACCAAAAAAAAAAAGAAACTCATTTAAGCCAAAATAAATTGATAGACTGAAAATCAAAGAATACAAAACAATATTGCAGGTAATGGATGCATAGAAACAAACAGGAGTGGCTATCTTATTTCAGACAAAGTGGACTTTAAGCCAAAAATAATCAGAAAAGGCAAAGATCACTACATATTGATTATGGGAACAAATCAACAGAAAGAGATAACAGCTGTATACATATATGCAGTGACAGCTGTCACACACAACTTCGTAAACACTACTATACATAAAAGAGCAGATTAACATAAACAAATGTACAATGGAGAACTTCACTGTCCAACTGTCACAAATAGACAATTCACTTGGAAAAAAAAATCAACAAAGAAATATTGAGTGCCCAGGTGACAAGTGATATAGCCAGTAACTTTTCTCTCCCTCTTCAAGGCAACCAGTGAGATCAGCAGAGAAACAGTACGGCCCTGTTTGGGGCACACATGATGAGCAGGCAAGATGACTGGCCTGGAAAAGTCCAAAGCAGCAGTAACAGTATGAGCTAGTAGTTGGTAATTTACGTGATCCAGCATTGTTCTTGGGCACAGAGATACACAGGTTCATAGAGCCAGCCGTTGTATTCCTAAAGGACTCAGAAAGAACTCCAGCCACAGAAGACTAATCTCATCCCCTAAATCTAGCAGTCAAGATCAGACCCATACCCAGAACAAATCCATCACAAACTTGGCTAGAGTACACATTTCTGCAGTTTAACTTGGGCCTACTGCAGAACTACAGATACTAGAGGATTTTTACTACTTTTATCTTTCTCTATCTGATTGATTTTCCACTTTGTATCTGGAGGAATTGGTGCTCTGATTTGCTTTTTACTGTATTCTGCTTTTTTTTTCTTTTTGTATGTTTGTTCCTCTTTTTTCTTTTGTCTTTCCTTCACAGCTTAGATCTCTAATGTTTCTTTTCATCGTCTTCTACTCATCCTCTTACTCTCTCATCAACTATCTCTATTTTCATGCAAGTAAATATTGTCTCTTCCTGGTTCACTTCAATACTCTTAGTCTTTCTCTTTCAATCATTCCCTCTTGTGTGGGTAATTGTGTTTTGGGTAATTGTGTAAAATTACAATTACCCAAAACTTGGATGATCATCCTACGCCCTCCAGCATTTTCCTTACTATACTTAACCTGATTCATCTCTCCATCCTATCCACTCCACCTCTTAATAACCCCAACAGGAAATATCACTCTACTAAGTGAAAAATCATTCCATGCAAGTTCCTGTTACAAGTTGTATTATATTATATAACTAGAACTTGCTCCTATGGTTAAAGGTGTCAGACTAATTAGGTATCAGTTTGCCAATAGCCAGGTTGTAATTGAGATTATTGTTGTTGCTAACTGTGCTACTTTAATCAGGATGTCATACCTGTTGTGAACAGTTTTCCTCCACTGTATGACAACACTGAGATTGTAAGAAGTCATAACCAAACACTATAGTTCAGTACCAAAGGAATTGGCCCTGAGTCAAATAGTTTGCAACTTCACATTCTTCAGGTAGTGGGAACATATGTTCTTGGCATAGACATAAAGATCACAAACCACTTACATCTAGAAGACATCCTGGGAGCAGACATTTACTAAGTAAGCCTCAATACCAGGGATAAAGCTATCTAACATAAGAAAGCCACAAGCATCAACACAAAAAACAAAACAAAACAAAAAGTAGAAAATGACAAGATGAAGAAGCAAATGCAACCCCAAACGCCCAGCACAACCAGAACAAGTCCAGAGAACAAAGAGGTAGAGGAAATCAGAAGCCAACTACTGAAGCTTCTGAAAAGATAGCAGAGCTGAAAAAACAAACGAAAGAGACTATAGAAAAAAATAGGGATCATTGCGCACATCCTCCACAAAAATGTATAAGGTCCTGAGTTCGATCCCCTGTACTGACCACCCCCTGAAAAAAAATGAAAAAAAAATCTGTAAGGTACAAAAAGAAATGATGTTCAAAGGGAAGATATTAAAACAGACAGAGATTAATAAATCTGTTGAAATTATGCATAACAGATTGAATGAAGGCAAGGATAGCATATGAGATCTAGAAGACATGATTGCAACTAGTGACCAGGAAAACAAAGATATTTTTAAAGTAGCAAGAGAATGGCTCTGAATCAAGGTGAGCAGTTTTCTGAAGCTGTTGATTTCAAACAGGAGCCTAAAGTGGTATCCTTCTAGGGTCTGTTGGCCATTTCACAACTTTAGAAATGTAATAGTCAATTCCTTAGAAAGAAGCAAATAACTAAATAAATTTTACTCAACCTAGCCCCCATGATGTGCCAGGCACTCCACCTCATCCCCGGAGCTCCACCCAGCACTTGGGGCATGCCAGGCACTCCACCCAGCCTCCAGTGCCAGGCGCTCCCCCCCCCTCCACCTCTGGGGTATACCAGGCACTCTGCCTGGCCCCCGGGACAGCCCTGAAGACTCACTTGAGTCTATAGACGGGGATGCACTAACAGAGCCTGGGATTTGCTGTGTAACCCCACCTACCCGACCTGACACCTGACAGCTGTGAGGGCTTGTGAAAGGGTGCTTCTCCACCTCCTGACATAGCACTTGGTGTATACCCATGTATTATACAGCAAATTTAGAAGCAGCCAAGTCTCTTCCCAAAGTAAGAGCATGAGGGAGTAAATAAACCAAAAGCGCAGTTATTACCAGTGGGAAGGCCACTGACAGGGTGGGAGAACAACGAAGGTGAAGTGGAGAAAATTGATTAATTGAATGAGCCATCATCTATATAACTGAGTAATAAAAATGAAGATAACATTCTGTAATACAATATCCAGTCATAACCCCCTACTATTTTCTCTGTAATTTGGTATTTCCTTTATTGTTTTTGTGTTAACAAATGCAAAGACAACACTATGTAATACAGCATCCAGTGACAGTTCTCTGCTATCTCCTCTGTAATTCAGTATTTCCCTTTATTGATTTTGTTATAATAAATATGAAGATAACGTTATGTTATACAGCACCCAGTGCCTATCCCCTGCTATCTTCTCTATAATTTGGTATTTTCTGTATTGTTTCTGTGTTATTCTGGGTTCTTTTGTCTTAAAAATAAAATTTAAAAAAAAATAGCAAGAGACCACAAAAAATCAATCTGACAGCAAGAAGATGAAGCAAAGAAGAACAACATAAGATTGACTGGTGTTAGTGAGAAAGCTAGAGATATCACAAAGCCATTGAAAACCTTTTTACACAAATAATGGCAGAAAACTTTCCAGAAATAGATAAAGAATTTGATATATAAATTAATGAAGCATATATAACTCCAAATACCCATGACCAAGATAAATCTACAACAAGTCCTATAATAATCAAGATTCTTGAAATTGAGCAGAACCAAATATTAGAACAGCTAGAAAAAAGAAACAAATCACCAATAAAGTAAAGCCCATCAGAATCACAGAAGACTTCTCAACACAGATCTTCAAATCGAGGAGAGCTTAGAGTAAGATATTTCAAGCCCTAAAAGGAAACAATCTTCAACCCAGACTGATGTACCCTACAAAAATCAATGGTGAAATAAGACACTTCCATGACAAAGGAAAACTGAACAAATCCATGACCACCAAACCAGCTTTTCAGAATCCTCTGAAGGACATATAAGAGAAAATGAAGGCCACAAACACAAGAAGCCCACTATAAAGAAGCCACCAGTCAGGGCATGCAATTAAACAGAGAGACAGAGAACCAACAATAAGAAAATAACATGACAAACATAAGCCAATACATATGAGTTATAACCATCCATATAAATCGTCTCAATTCACCAATCAAAACAAACAGGCCGGGAGAATGGATCACAAACAACATTCAAAAGTATACTGCATACGAGAAACACATTTAATTCAAAAACAATTCATGGATTGGAAGTCAAAGGGCGGGAAACACTCCATGAAACAGGAATCCAGAAAAAAGCAAAGTAGCTTTTCTATTCTCAGGCAAAGTACATTTCCAGCCATGAATGAGCAAGTGGAATAAAGAAGGTCAATACATGTTTGTCAAGGGAACAATTCAAAAGGAAGAGATAAATAAAATCTATATGCATCAAATATCAGGACACTAAACTATAGAAGTCAATTAATAATGTACTTGAAAAATCATATAAGCACTAATACAATTACAATGGGGGACTTCAGTTTACCTACTGTCACAAATAGACAGATCAACTACACAAACAATCAACAGAGAAATAACAGAATTGAATCAAAACTTTGAACAAATGGACTTAGTAGATATCTATAGAGTGTCCTACTTTAGAACATCAGAATATACATTCTTGCTAGCTGTGCATGAGACATTCTCCAAAACAGACCCCATACTACCTCATAAAGCATGCTTAAGTAAGTGCAAAATAATTGAAATTATCCCATGCATGATATCAGATCATAGTGCAATGAATTTGGAAATCAAAGACAAAAGGAGCAACAAAAACTGAATTAAATAATACATGAGAATTAAATAACAACTTCCTGAATGACCCATGGGTCACTGATGAAATTAAAGAGGCAATTAGATAGTTTCTAACATTAAATAATAATGGTAGTGAATATGACTTATGAGATGCAATGAACATAGTCCCATGAGAGAAATTTTGTAACAGTGAATTCCCATATCAACAACAAAAAATATAATGAGCTCCAATAAACAACCCAATGTTGAACTTCAAATTTCCAGAAAAAGAAGAGCAACTGAGCCTAAAGCTTGTACAAGAGAGGTAATTATAAAGATTAGAACAGAAGTTAGTGCAATTGAGACTAAGAAAACAATACAAAGAATCAATGAAGAGTTGTTCCTTTCAAAAACCGAATAAATTGAGAAACAGAAAATTTTATCAAAAAGAAAGAAAAGACTCAAATCTATGCAATTAGAATTAAAAGGGTAAAATCACAACAAACTGCAGAAATCCAGGAGATCATCAATACCTGTATTCTATAAAATGGGAATCAGAAAAGATGGACAGATTCCTAGGTATATTTGAAGTAGCAAAGTATATTACTTAGTAATAAAAAGAATTGAGGCATTGTGAGACTCTACAAAAATCAATGAACCTAGAAAATAGATGATAAATATAAGAAAATAGACAGAAAAGGCCATGTATTTTACGATTCTGTATCTGTGAAAAGTCCACAGGGATTGATAGTAGATAACAGCTGTTGGAGATGGAATGAGGGTCTGTGGGGATTGAGACAAACTATTAATAGGTATGGAGGATCTTTCTAAGGGGATTGAAACTTGTTGGCATTGGATAGTATTGAGGGATCCACATGAGAGCAAATACGCTAAAATCCACTAAATATGCATTTTAAAACATGAATTTTATGTTAATTATGTTACAAGAAAATAATTTTAAAATATGAATTTTGTGTAATGTAAAGTATATCACAATAAAATAATTTAAACAACCTGAAATTTAATAACCCAATGTCAGTCAATGGAATTGAAGATGTAATTAAAAATCTACCAACAAATAAAAGCCTATGTTCTGATGGATTTACTGCTACATTCTACAAGAAATTTAGAGAAGATCTAATGTGATTATTTCTCAAATACTTAATGAAATTGAAAGGGAAGGAATATACCTAATGTCATTCTTGGAAGCATTATTATGCTGATAACAAAACCAGAGTAATTTTTAAAAAGAGAACTGCAGGCCAACTTCCCTAGTGAATGTAGATGCAGAAGTCCTCAGAAAAATATTGACAAACAGAATGCAGCAAAGCATCAAGAAGATTATACACCCTGACCAAGTGGTATCCATGTCAGTTATTCAGGGATAGTTCAACATATAGAAATGAACATAATCCACCACAGTACATGGCAAGGAAAAAAGCACACGACTCATCTACAGATCCAGAAAAAGCACTTGACACAATTCAGCACCCATCCATGGTGAAAAGCCTACAGAAAATTGGAATAAATGGTCATTATCTCAATGTGATAATCCCTGGTACCGGAAAAAAAAAAAAAAAAAAAAAAAAAAAAAAAAAAAAAAAAAAAAAAAAAAAAAAAAAAAAAAAAAAAAAAAAAAAAAAAAAAAAAAAAAAAAAAAAAAAAAAAAAAAAAAAAAAAAAAAAAAAAAAAAAAAAAAAAAAAAAAAAAAAAAAAAAAAAAGAACAATGTGATAAAAGCCATCTAAGACAAATCAACAGCCAACATTATAGTAAATGGTCACAAATTGAACCTGCATTCTAAGCATAGAGAATTTTCTGTAATTATAAGAAGATAATTATGAGGAGAGTTAGGGTAGGATGTGGTATATTCAATGGCTTTTTCCAGG
>PVLD010026590.1:0-21986 GCA_004027595.1 Dinomys branickii | reverse complement strand
AGGGCCATCATCTGTGTAACTGAGTAACAAAGGTGAAGGTAACATTATGTAGGACAGCATCCAGAGCTAATTCCCTTCTATCTTCTCTATAATTCTGTATTTCCTCAGTCGTTTTTGTACTAGCAGAAATGAAGATAACTTTATATTATACAGCATCCAGTGCAAATTCCCTACTATCTTATCTATAATTTGGTATTTCTTTTAATGTTTTTGTGTTAACTAATGTGAAGATAACTATGTAATACAACATCTAGTTCTAATTCCCTACTATATTCTGTATAACTTTGTATTTTCTGTATTGTTTATGGCTTTTCTGGTTCATATGTCTCCATTCTTTTGTCTTTAAAATAAAAAAAAATAAAGTTGTTTTCCTGTGTGTACACTTGTATAACTCGATTGTACAGTAACATGAATGTACAGTAACATGGATGGAGCATGTAACATGTATGTAGTATAACACACACGTTATACATGGGCATGTACAGACACACATGTTATATACTGGCATAACATGATCATGTACTTACATGTATGTACAGTAACCTGTACAGAGTATGTAACATGCACACAAAGTAACATGTACAGTGCCTGTGTGAAAACACTTGCGAGTGATCCCAAGTTCGCATAACCAGAAAGAGCTCGGTGTAGGAAATGTACAGCGCTGAGCACAAAGCTTGTGAGCTTCATTTTTCCTTGGCAAATGTGCATATGAGTCTGTGTAGTGGAACGAGTATGTGTAGTTTACCCAGTGTAGGCCTATGCCCAATTCCATGAAAGCAGAATGGCACACTTAAAGTGTGCGAATGTTTCAGGAAGTTCTCTGCATAAACTTGATTTCTGGGTTGTACCCTGGCATGACACAATCATACGGTAACATACATGTACAGTAACATGCATAGAGCACGGTACATGTATGTTTATTATCATGTATATACATACATGTTATACACGGTTATGTACTCGCATGCATGTTATACGCTTGTATAACATGATCATGTAGTTACATGTATGTGCACCAACATGTATGGAGCACGTAATATGTATGTACAGTAACACATATGTACATAATCTTATACACAGGTGTGTACACACATACATATTATACACTGGTATAACATGATCATGAAGTTACATGAATGTACAGTCACATGTATGCAGCCTGTAATGTGTGTACATAACTTATATGGAGCCCATGTGCAAACACATGCAATTGATCCCAAGTTCACATTTCCGTAATGGGTTCACTGTAGGAAACATACAGCACTGAGCACAAGGCCTGTGGGGAGCTCAAGGCAGTGTGGAAATGCATTCACTCTTCCTGATCAAATGCGCATATGAGTCCATGCAATGGAATGGGTATGTGTAGCCTACTCAGTGTAGGCCTACATCCAATTCCATAAAATAGGCAGAATGCCACACGTACAATGTGTGAATGTTGCAGGAAGTTCTGTTCATAAAGTTGATTTCATGCTTTTACACTGGTATAACAAAATCAGTAAAATGTATGTACAGTAACATATGTACATACATGTTATACACGGCTATGTACATATATACATGGTATACACGGATATAACACAATCATGCAATTATATGTATGTACAGTGACATGTTTGGAGCATTTAACATGTATGCAGAATCACATATACGGAGCCCATGTGCAAACACATGAGGGTGATCCCAAGTTCACATTTTGAGAATGAGCTCACTGTAGGAAACATACATCACTGAGCACAAAGCTTGTGCAGAGCTCAAGGCTGTGTGGAAATGCATTTAGCCTTCCTGGTCAAATGCACATATCAGTCCATGCAATGGAACGGGTATATGTAGCTTACCCAGTGTAGACCTAAGTCCAGTTCCCTTAAAGAAGCAGAAATGCACACTTACAGTATGGGGATGTTTCGGGAAGTTCAGTGCATAAAGTTGATTTCCAGGTTGTACACTGGCATAACATGATCATACAGTAACATGTTTGTACAGTAACATCCACGGAGCATGTAACATATGCACACTAACATGTATTGAGCCTGTGGGCAAACACATGTGACTGATCCCAAGTTCACATTTCCACAAAGAGCTTAATTTAGGAAACGTATAGCACTGAGCACAAAGCTTGTGTGCAGCTCAATGCAGTGTGCAAATGCATTCACTTTTCCTGGTCAAATGCGCCTATGAGTCCATGCAATGGAACCTGTATGTGTAGCTTACTCAGTGTCATCCTATGCCCAGCTCTATCAAATAAGCGGAACTCCACACTGACAGTGTGTGGATGTTTCTGAAAGCTCTGTGTATAATGCTGATTTCCTGGTTGTACACTGGTATAATATTATCATATAGTAACATGTATGTATAGTAACATGCATGGAGCATGTAACATGTATGTACAGTAATACGTCCAGAGCCTGTGTGCAAACATATGCAAATGATAGCAAGTTCTCACTTACAGAAAGAGCTCACTATAGGAAATGTACAGCATTTCTTGGCAGAGTCCAGGGTTTGCCCAATGTCCCCTCAAAATCGCACTGTTTCCAGGAGTAGAGGCCCAAGTCTTTAGTAAGGACTCTTTCAGAATATCCCAATTGTACTCTGGTTTCTCTTCAAATCGTATAAATCTTCCCCTCAGAATATCCCAATTATATAGGCAGATATGTCAAGTGACTTCCTCCATGAAAACATATTAAAGGAAAAAACATAGGTGAGGAGGGCCCTGAGGAGAGAAACAAGATTCTTTCTGCCCCTTTATCTTACCCAGACAGCTGGGAATAGGGTGGTGCCAACTCAATCAGTGGACTGATCCAGCAATCACCCACCCTTGTTCCAACACCCTTAGTCCCAGCACTGAATCAGTCAGAAACTCTAGATTTGGTTACCTCCGAGAAACCTTGTAATGACACAGTGTGAATCTTTCTAGAAGCAAGTGGGTGCTGGTGCTCTACTCTTGGGCATCTAGAACTATGAGCTAAATGAACTGCAGTCTGTCATAACTTACTCATTGTGCTCATCCATTCTGTTACAACAACAGAAAATGGACTCAGTTACCGAACAGAAACCAATGTAACTCAGAGAATGTGTTTGTGATAATATTGCACGTGGTGCAGCCCATTCTCTTTAGTGCGTTCTTTAGTGTGGATGAACAGTTTCTGGACTTTAGGGTTATTATCAATTGTTGTTTTCCCCACAATTACCAGTAATATTTCACAAATGAGTTTTGTGGCATGAGAAGGTATTTATGAGTTCAGCCACTCTGTCAAAGGAATGAAAAATTTAATGAGACATGTTAGGGAGTCACTTATACTGGCTGTGTCAAAATACATGCTCAGCCACATGGAAGTAACCTTTCTCCTTTACACCAAATAAGTTCAAATATTTATATTTTGAATAAGAAATGAATAATAATTATTTTGTATTATTTTCCAGAGTTATTGGAATCCTCTTGTAGCTCTTCATATGCATGTCAGAGATGTGTCTTTATACTCTTGTACATTTCCTATCTCTAGAACTTATGCATTTTATATTCCTTTCAATTTTTGTCCCAGAAGAGTGAGAAAATTTTATACTTAGCTTTTTCCTATAAAAGATCTTCCTAGGGACTTTTCTGCTTACTGAAGTACATACACTAGAACAGCGAATGACACTGGAGTGTGCCAGACACAGATGAAATTAATAAGAACATTTGCACTGAGAGTGAGCTCTTTGGAAAAGTACACCTTCCTGAAGTGTGTTTAACACACCCAGAACAGGAAGATCCAAGTCTATAAAGAATTGAACCTGTGTAGAGGTTCTTTCAAGGAAGTTAATTTATTTCTTAATGGACAAATAAAACTATATTTGTTGTGTACAACATTATATTTTAAAGCATACCTATAGAGCACAATGGTCCAACTGAGCTACTTAAAAACCTGCCTTAATTTACAAGCTTACAAGACAAGAGAGGTTCTAATTTTGCTTAAGACATGAAACTGCATGGGAATTACTCACAAAGTGCAGACCCGTCTGAGGTAGGAAACCAAAGCTTTACCCTCTGCTGCCCATATTTTTTTGGTTTTTTTTTTTTTTTTTTGCGGTACTGGGGATTGAACTCAGGACCCTGCGCTTGCTAGGCAAGCGCTTATTCCACTGAGCTATATCCCGAGCCCACGAAAGAAGGAAACATCCGTTCCCTTTTTTTTTTTTTCCGGGACCGGGGATCGAACTCGGCCTCAGTGCTTAGTGGCAAGCACTTAGCCCACTGAGCTGTACCTCCAGCCCTCTGCTGCCCATAACATGGGGCAAGCGTTTAACCCATTGCTTGGATCAACAATGCCGAGTTAAAATGCCACCGGGAGGGGCACTGTGAGAAGCCTGGGGACCCTTGTAGTGAGGAGTAAGGTGCTGTCCATGTGATGCCTCTTCATAGGGGCCACCCCACCCGTAGTAACATCTTGTAATTAGAAAACATAGGATAAAAAGGGAAATAGGCATTGTAGGCGGTTTGCATAGCAAAGACAGGAGGCAAACATGTAAATGCAACCAACAAAGTGTCTCTCTTAATTCTCAAATATTGTAAAATGCATCCACAATAAAGCTAGAAAAGAAAAAACAGTAGCAGAACAGACTTTAAGAAAGAAGAATTTTCTGATGTGCAAACCGACAAAGTATACATTACAGTTGTAGGTACTGAAATATGCATTCTCGTAATGAAGGAATCCCATGGTACTAGACATCTAGGAGGGAATAAAGAATATTAGATATATTTTCAAAGGGCTGTAGGAAGAAAACACACACCATGTAATGCTTTGGTAACAATTTCTCTGCATTGATAGCAGAAAAGAAAAAATAAGAAAGATTGAAGCACAAACACTAAGCATGACAGGTACAGGTTATGCTACTGCTGCTGCTAACCGATGTCCTTCGTGTGCAGGGTGCTGGCTGCACCCAGAGTGGAGCCAGGCTGAGCTGCAGAAAGAACCTGGGCCGGCTGAGTCAGCGTCCCCATGTGTCCACGTGCTCATCACCAGGATCATCACTCTGTGACCTGATCGTGGTCACCGGGATGCTGTGGATGTGGTTGTATCACAGATCTTGACAGGAAGACATGGTTCTGGGTCAGCTGAGTAGCCTCAGTGTAATCTGAAGTGTCCTTAGAGGAGGAAGGAGGAGGGTCAGGGCTAGAGGGAAAGGTGAGATATTCCTGAGAGCAGAGACTATAATGATGTGCTTTGAAGACGAGAGATGGAACACGTGCCAAGGAAGACAGGCAACTCCTGGAAGCTGGAAAAGGATGAAAATGGGATCTGTATGCAGTTTGCAGGAGCAACCAGCTCAGCCAACATCTGGCCTTTAGGCCAATGAGACCTCGAGGATACTTAGAAACAGTTACCTGTGAATGTATCTCTCAATTGGAACACAGTATGGGAGCTCCTAAAAAATGTATGGATATGAGAATGAAACAGGTATCAGGGAAGATCACTGAGGCCTCCTAGACGTGCTGGGGGCCTTATTGCAACAGGTCAGGAAGAGGGCACCATAGAGCAAAAAAGCTGGTGGCAGATGTAAATTACCATACATGCAAATGTGGGACACTGATTAGATTTGATTTTCTGAAAATGAAAGAGAACTCCATTGGCAACAAGAGCAGTGAAAGGTGAAGAATGATTCCTGTAAATAACTAAATGACAGACTTGAAGAAATGCAGGATAACAGAGCTGGATATGGCTTGAGCAGGGAACATCACACCTGAGTCTGAAAGGACATCCCTAACCATACTATTTGTTCCTGAAGTTGGTTTCGGAGCTTGATGGTCATGGGCAACTCCTGCTGGTTAAAAACACACCTGCAGGGAGGTTTCTGTCTGATATTTTCTCACTGTGTCTCCTGCACACTAATACGTGGCCATGTATTATTCGGTGGTCATGGAGTTCAGCTGCAAGGAGTAATGGTTCTTGAATGTGTCAGCAGTCAAGGAGATGCAGCCGTGGAAAGCTGTGTTGTAAGTTGTCCTCCCTTTCCAGTACGCCATCCACTGTAGAACTTTCCCAGAAGGCTGTCGGATCCAATCCCAGTATTCACTACTAGTGACAGAGCCCCCAGTGACAGTGCAGGTGAGGGACAAGGCCTTCCCAGGATTCACCAGGTTCACTCCTGACTCCAGAAGTGTCAGATCAGACAGCACACATGAAGACAAGGGGAGTCATGGTGAGTCTTTCCCTGCCCATACCCAAGTGCTTTAAACTTCTAGAGACCCCAGGACCCACACCCAGGGGAGCAGTCATCAGGCATAGAAGCATCCGCATTGTCTGCATGTTGCCTGCAGGTCAGAGACCTCCACAGCAGTCTAGCTGGTGACATGAATTTATTCTGCTGATGCCTAGCCTAATTTGCATGTGTGTCTTGATTGGGACATATAGGAGGCTGAGCCAGGGTGATGGTCACTGGTGCCTGAGATCTGGTACTGTATATGGGAACTGCCTAGGCTGGAGCTGGTCATGTGGGATTTATCCCTGGCTAAGACGTACTCTGTTCTGTCACTTTGTGGCTCACTGATGTCCTTGATGGGCACGGAAAGAAAATGTTGTGGATTGTCTTCTAAGACACTGAAATTATAATTTCTGGAGAACCCTACACACAGGAGCTGTTGCTTATGGTAGTGCACAGTATACCCTGGCCCACCTGCCTGGGACTGTCATGGTCTCCCTTCATCACATGGTCTCTCAAGTTTCATGTTGATTTCCTTTCCAGCGTCTCCATCTTTATCAGCTGTGCCTGTGCTGTGGGGAGGTTCTTTACTAATCATGGGTATTTGAGTTCTATATGCCTCCCTCTTATGTATATTTTATTTTTCACCTTGTTTTGAATGTTTTCACCTATTACCTCAGTAAACAGGATTTGTATGCTATTTTCCATCTATAGTATATTTTGATTTTTCTCTGACTCCAATACACCTTGGGTTCATCTTATTTGCATCTTCTAGAGTTGTTGGATCCCTTTTCCAGATTCTGTCTTTGTTTTAAGGTATCGCTCATTAATTTGTCACTTACAACTGCCCATGTTCTTATTGTGGAATTCTGTCCGAACATTGGTCACTTCTGCCCTTACTTTGAAGAGAATATTTAAGCTCCTGATTTTTATTTGCAGCCCTTTTATGAATCCTAATTCATTTTTATGCTTGGGAAGTGGGATCACCTTAGTGATGTATATAGCCTTTATAATTGTTCTTGTAGTAGAGCTCTGCACTTAGACGTCATGGGTTCCTCCTGCTGGTCAATCTTGGAACTGCAGGGAGGTTTGTGTCAGGGCTCACACTGGTATCATCTCACTGTATTGCACAATAACACATGGCCGTGTCCTCAGAAGTCACAGAGCTCAGCTGCAAGGAGAACTGGTTCTTGGCTGTGTCAGCGGTGATGGAGATGCGGCCCTAGAAAGTTGGGTTGTAGTTGTGCTCCCTGCCCATTGCCCCATCCACTGTAGAGCTTTCCCAGGAGGCTGGCGGATCCAACCCCAAGCATAGCTACTAGTTACAGAACCTCCTGTGACAGTGCAGGTGAGGGACAGATTCTCCCCGGGCTTCACCAGGCTGGGTCCTGACTCCCGAAGTGTCAGATCAGACAGCACACCTGAGGACAAGGGGAGTCATGGTGAGTCTTTCCTTTCCCATATCCAGGCACCTACAAACAACAGGAGACCCCAGAACTCTCACCCAGGGGAGCTGCCATTAGACAGAGAAGGGTCCACAGCATCTTCATGTTGCCTGCAGGATGGAGATCTCCACGATGAACCTGCTGGCGACAGGAATTTCTTCTATCAGCTCTTAGGGTGATTTGCATGTGTGTCTGGGGGACTGTATAAGAGGGTGAGCTGGAGTCACACGGGTCAGACCTGGTGGTGGGTGCAGGGAGCTGCTGAACCTGGCACTGGTGGTGCAGGATTCAGGCCTGGCGGATCTTTCCTGTGCTTTGTGGCTTTGCACAGAACGTCACTGTGTTTAACAATCATATAAAGAAAATTTTGAGGGTCTCCCTCTTGTCTTCTATCTGCCCATCATTCTGTGGCTCTAATGTTAATTTCTGGAGAAATCCTTCATGAAGGTGGTGTTCCTGCTGGTACTATCATCTGTACCTTGTGCCACCTGCCTAGCACTCTTATGATTCATGTTGGTCAGATACGAGTCTTTGAAAATTCATGTTGATTTCTTCTCCAGTGTTTTTCTATCTGCAAAAGTGGACAGTGTGCTGGCTCTTATAAGGGATAATGACCTCACGCACACCAGCACTCTAGCAGGATGTTGGCTACACACAATTCACATCAGAGAAGAGTTTACATCAAACCTCAGGGCAGGTGACAGCCAGGAACAACAAGGCAGAGGGCATGGGTGGTGCGTGTGGCCTGAGGGCGTGCGGTGTGACTGAGGGCTGAGAGGAGAGGCCCACAGGAAGGAGGCCGGTCTCGGTCCCCTGCAGTACGGAGAGCCACTGCAGAGAGCCTGGGAGGAGGAGTCCGCCACAATAGGTTCTATGCAAGTTGAGCAGGCGATGCATTGAAATGATGTCTGTCCTCCTAAGTGGGTCTCCACAGAGAGGCCTGCTGCCTTCACGACGGCCCCCAGGTGGCGCCCTCATAACATTTGGCTCATTTCATTTGGCTCTTTGTGACCTGCTCCAATGCGTGATCATCCTGCCACTGTCATCTCCACACAAACAGTGGGGTGCAGGAGAAGAATAAGGAAATGATTTAAATACAAAAGTCATTCAGGGAGTAGAGAGTTCTGGAATAAGGTGTGTGCAACAATATTCAGACAATAGGAGTGATCTCACCTCTTCACAAAAGAGCAGAATGTCAGGAAAAGGAAGTGGATATAAGAGCAAATGAACTTTGTCAAATTTAGAAAAAACAACACTTGAGTACAAGGAACTAAGTGGCTGTTTCAGAGTGGAATGAACCTATTTTATAAACAAAAAAATCCTTATATGGAATATTGTGCTCTATGTTTGTTCCATATTTCTTTATCCAGTAACATATTGGATGACGTCTTTCTTTGCAGTATGGAGCAGTAATGAATAAAGCAGAAATAAATAATTTCATGTCAATATTTTTCTAATAGATCATTTGTTTCATTTTATTTATTTTAATTTCCTTTTAGCTGATACTTAATGGTTTCTACCTACATTAGGGGTAACATGATGCTTCAATACATGTGAACCTTGTGTTGAGTTTAAATCAAGAAAAATATTTATCATTTTTATGATAAAATCATTCAAACTCCCTTCTGCTAGCTTTGTGAAACTCACCATGCAATGCTGTTACCTACTGAAAACTGAATTAAATAACCCTAAGTTATTGCAGGCTGATCAGGTCTGCAAACTCCCAAGCAAGTGGATGGACAAAGGCTTAAATAAATGGGACAAAGAAAATGGTTTGAAGGGCTCCAGGAGGGACTAACTTTCTTCCAGCTTATTGTCTGAGTTTAGATGAAGACTTCTCTGGGCAGCCTGTATTTATTTGGTTTTCAAACAAAGGAAGAGGAGACTCAGGAAAGTGTGGGGATCTTGTAGGACCTGGGGAGAACTTCCCCAAACAGTAAATTATGTCAGTCAGGAGAACGACCTCATCTTCAGGCTGGTGTTTATGGTAGGAGTGCGGAGCCTGCAGCTGCAAGTCTTCTGAGGCGAGTTGGAGTTGGAGCTGGACGCCCTCAGCTGTGGTCTGATCTTCTCAGAAATTTGCCTGAGCTTCAAACAACTCACAAGTAAACACGGAAAGCCAGTTGGTTAATATTAAATCCTGCTCAGAGCCACTTTGTAGTGGTCCCCAACAGTTACCTATATTTGTCCTAATGGGCAAAACACAGCAGAGCTTCTTGT
This sequence comes from Dinomys branickii, assembly GCA_004027595.1. Lineage (NCBI taxonomy): Eukaryota > Metazoa > Chordata > Mammalia > Rodentia > Dinomyidae > Dinomys > Dinomys branickii. Next base: position 12,147 of record PVLD010026590.1, on the reverse strand, counting down.
TCCTACGGAACTGTCCCTCGGTATCCATTCACCAACCTCTTCCGTCCTCCTCTCTGTTCTTTTCTAAATCTGTGGGATAAACACCTGCATCATGCTCTTCCCTGGGTTGTGCTTTATGATGCAGTCTAGCTTTGCAGAAGCTGGGCCAGTGTTGTAGGCAGTTTTCCTTCTTGCAGTCCCACCAGCAAGGAGTTTATACTGCTCAGGAGGTCACCAGGCTGGTAATGTAATGTGAAGACTGGACTCACTGTGAAAATGCTTTGTGTTTTCTTCTTGTTATTTAATTTGGGGTTCCCTAATTAAAATAATGGGAATTTGCCATTCACATTTATTTGTCATCTGCATATCTTCTTTAATAATGTGTTGCTCAGGTATTTTTCTTATATTTTGGAAGCTTGTCCATGGAAAAGTTTGCAAGTCTTAGTGGTTTCTTAAGGTGGTGCTCAAAAACTTGTGTTCTAATTTTACTTTTAAACTGTTTCCATCCTTGAAAATAGTTGTTCACAAATGTATGTACCCCCAAACTGTGACCCAAATATGTATGACTATGATGTGCCAATTCCCCATCCTGAATATATGTGCTGTGTAGGGCGTACATGCTAATGAGAGTTAACAGAAACAATAGAATACATTACATGCTGGAATTCTAAGCAGATATGCTTAATAACTTAAAATCTCCAGAATTAAAATTTTCTTTTAGAATCAGCTGCATGAATTTTGTTACTATCTGGTTGAAGTAAAGCTCTTCACAGTGACATAATAAAATGGTGTCATTTGATAAATTAGAAAAGACTCGGTTAAAAAAAGCATGAGTTAATAACTACATGTCAAAAAACTACATGTCCATTCTGAAGTTTTATGTGAAAGAAAAGCATAATACTAATATGAAATGACAATAGTAGAGAAAAAGCGTACAAGATGCGGAAACTCTGCATATATTTGTTGGTATTTCTGTTAATTGACACCTTCTTAATTAAATCAAATCAACTTAAATTATTTTAAGTAGGATAATTTTTCTCTACTTTGCTTTCAATATTTGGAAAATATCATTGTTGGGCTGGGAATATAACTCAGTGGCACAAGTGCCTGCCTGGCGATCCCCAGTACCAAAAGAAAAAAAAAACAAACCAACAACCTCTTCCATTGTAAATGACACCTGTCACTGTGTGGATGGAAATAAAGGAAAACTGGACCAGGAGCCTGTTGTGGTGGAAATTGTCTAGAAGGGTCATGAGAGTGTCAGGCTGCCCGTTCTGTCTGGATTATCCATCGCTGGCACAGTAGCTGAGGAGGGTGCACGGGGAGACTCAGGTGGGAAGGAGCATCTCTGCTGCTCACAAGCGCCCCCTGCCAGTCCTTAGTGCCCCTGCAGGGAGGTTTATGTCTGGGTGCGCGTTGTTCTCACTGTGTCTGGCACAGTAATATACACGGCGTGCGCTCAGAGGTCGCGGAGTTCAGCCGCAGGGAGAACTGGTTTTTTGGCTGTGTCAGCGGCGATGGAGATGATGCGGCCCTGGAAAGCTGCGATGTAGTGTGAGCTCCCTACCCGGTGCCCCACCCACTCTAGAGCTTTCTCAGGAGGCTGGTGGGTCCAACGCCACGCATTACTACTGGTTGCAGAACCTCTGTGACAGTACAGGGAGGGAGAGCATGTCTCCCGGCTTCACTAGCCTCGGTCCTGCCTCCCGAAGTGTCAGATCAGACAGCACACCTGAGGCAAGGGGAGTCAGGGTGAGTCTTTCCCTTCCCACACCCAGGTCCCTGTAAACCACACCCCAGAACTCTCACCCAGAGGAGCAGCCATCAGGCACAGAAGAGTCCCCCTTGTCTGCATGTTGCCCACAGGTCAGAGGCCTCTGATCTGGCCCTGTTGGGGACAGAGATTTCTTCGGCCAGCACCCAGGGTGATTTGCATGTGTGCTGGTGGGGGCAATAAGAGGTTGAGCCAGGGCACTGTCACTGGTTCCTAGACCTGCTGCTGGGTGACGTGGGCTGCCAAGCCTGCCACTCACGGGTGGCCTGGGATGCAGCCTGGCTGAGCTGTTCTGTGAGTTTGCATGGAATGGTGCTGCATTTGACAATAGTGTTGAGAAAATGTTAAAAGCTTCCCTCCTGTCTGTGTCAGCCCATCCTGATGCGGCTGTAATTTCATTTTCTGGAGAAACCCTTCATGAAGGTGCTGGGCCTGGTGGCAATACTCTTCCTTGTCCCACCTACAGTGCTGTCATGGTCAACACTAACTGGATATAAGTCTTTGAATCTTCATGTTGATTTCTTCTCTAGGGTTCCTATCTACAACAGTGGACATTGTGCTGGATCCAGTGGAAAATAATGACCTCATGCCCTCCAATATTTTAGCAAGGTATTGGTCACAGACAATTCATATCTGAGAAGAGTGGCAGCAAACCACAAGTACGGTGACAGCCAATGACAGCAAGGCAGAGGGAATGTGTGACACTGGTTGTTGATGCGGGATTGTGAGTTGTTACTGATGGTCAAGAAGAGATGCCCACGGGAGGGTGGCAACCCTGATGTGTGCAGTACAGCGAGCCCAGCAGAGAAAGCCTGGGGAGGTGAAATCAGGAAAAACAGATTTGCATTCAACTTGCCAGTGGGGTGCAGGGGAATTGCTGGATGGATTGAGTTTTGCATAAGGATGAGCTGAAGTAGGAAAATGATAGGATGCTTGGCACCCCACTGCCAGTCAAGGCACAGACAAGAAGGAATCAGGGGTAAAGTAGTAGAGGAGAGGTCAAAGCCTTTGGAGATTTCATGGGATGCCCTGGATTCTGCAGATTACAACTCGTCCGTCTGTATCCATGTCAGAGCATCTTGCCCAACGCTTATATTTCCTGTTTCTAGGGTGTTTCTTTTCTCGGGGGATACTTGGAATTGAACTCCAGGCCTCTCACTTGCAAGGCAGGTGCTGGGTAACTGATCTACAAACCTCACCCTCTGGGTGTGTCTGTCTGTACAATTGCTAAGACTGTGTGACAGTCTGAGGAAGGCGCATAGCAAGGGAGGTTGAAACTCTTGGGCTCTTAACAGATGACGTTGGGTCTCATGTATGGCAGCCAAAATATACGGAAAGACTCTGCTATGATAGGATGTCCTGATTTCTCTCTCCTGCTCCCCAAGGCACGGATCATAAAGCTTTCCTGCATCTCTCAGTGACTGGTGATCCAAGACCCAACCTCTAAGACCTCAAAGATGAGAAATGACCCAATGTCTGGTACTGAGGAAGAAAGTGAAAGGTTCTATCCCTAGGTAACACTTGTTATGCTGATGTTACACCTGGGGATCCTTGCATTTCACCTGAGCTTGGTCCTGTCATTCCGGAGGAGGGAACTTTGTACCTGTATTTGCTGGATGTTTCCTGCCTTCTTCCTCCTAAGAATAGGGCCACAATTTTACTCAGGTAATTTCAGACCATGTAATACGATCAGTGTGTGATGTCCCCCTTGACCAGTGTGAGATGAATCAGTTGGTCTATCACCTTATCAGGAAAGCAGTCCTTATTTACCTTTGCAAGGTATAAACCTAAGAATGCAAAAGCACTGAGCTTGATCTCTAACCCTTTCATATGTATTTTGACACAGGGTCTCACTGAGTTGCACATGTGACTTCCACTTTGGTTTTCTCCTGCATCACCAGGAACAGCTATGTTTTCTGTTAATGTTAAAATGTCCTCAGGATAAAATACCATCAGGATAAAATATCCCACTTCCTGGGATGGCAAGTGCAATATACACTGTAAATCTTCCTGGTGATATAAAGAATCAGATGCGAGCTTTGCAGGGAAGTCAGCCATGTGTTCCAAGGTATAAAATAGTGATACTATATTCAGCAGTGTACTGTATTTGATGAATCACAGCAGATACTTCAGGTATAGACATAATTTTAGATGATAATGCCAAACGTGTGAGTCTTTTATGTGTCTAAGCATTATTAAGGCTAGAGCAAGCTATATAAAACGCACTGCATTATGGGTAACTAATTCACTTCTCACATATAATTTCATGTTAACACAGGTTTATGACAATTTTACCCCATTGAAAACTGTATAAAATATTTCATTGTTAAGAAAAAGCAAAGTATTCCTCAGGGATGTCAAATGAGACTTATGCTTACACCTTAGCTAGGTCTATGTGTTTTAAAGTTTTGTGACATTTCTCAAACATCAAACATTGGTCCTGATGAATATTGGTAAGAGATTATTTAAACTTATCCCTAAATTTGAAAAACAGAGCACTATATGAGTCACAAATTACTAAATTTACTCTGATTATTAAACTGATTCTTTCCTTTCTTTGGGTCATTATTTCATCTTCTAGTTAACGAATAATAATTACCAAAATCAACAATATTTCCAGAATCAGGGGTTAGAACAAACACATTTGCCTCATCCCATCCAATACTAACTATTCTTCCAAAAAAAAAATTCCTCCCCGGACAACTTTATTGAAAAAAATTCCTTTGAAAATTTTGCTAGAGATAATCAGTCCACCATTAATTCATTTTGGAGAAATTTATTACTTTAATTCATGATATCCACTTATAGACAACGTATGATCTTGCTGATCTTCGGCAATCAAAAACTCAAAGCAGTATAAATTTTTTGGAAATAGTGTTGTAAAAAATCACAAAAGTAAAAGTCATCAAAATAGAAGCATGAAAATTTTCAAAATAAGAAAATACAAAATTTTATGTAACTTTTAATATTGAGTTCAAAATGAAAGCAAAACGGGGACAATTATGTACTTGATATAATACACACTTATGCTAGGACACATGCAGATGTCTTGTCAAGATATAAAAAACATAATATTGCTCATATACAAGTTGTTTGAAGACAATTGACCTTCATCAAAAACATAATTACAACTCTCTCTCTTTTCATCAAATACATCAAATTCAAGAATATCTTTTGAGACACAGGATATGGAGCACATACACCAAGAAAATTTAATTCATAGCTACTGTGCCATCTCAAAAATTAAAAATGAATTAACAAAATTTACTTTTTAGTGGTCTATTCCTCCCAAAAGTAAAAACAAAACAAAATAATTACTACATAAACACTAACCCTAGTTGCAAGTGCAAGCTACATTTAAATTCACCTAGTTTAATTAGAAGACACTCTATGTTAAACTCATAAACACTGGAATACATGAAAATATACGGTTATCTCCACTCAATTTTTTTATACTAAAGACCACAGATACATAGATTACACATTTACAAGTGATTGAAAAATACAGAATGAATACACTTTAGGATATCCTGATATTGGAGTATATTTTCTGGAAATTAATAACGAAATATTTACTTTAATGTTTTCATATTACTTCCACAGGTCTCCATTACATGAGTAGTTTTTATGAGGCATTTAAAATAGGCATACATTTATAGTTTCTCTTTAGTGTGAATTCTTTCATGTTTCTGACAATGTCTACATGGGATTTTTTTGTCTTTTTGGCACAAGGTCTTGCTATGCAGTTCAGGCTGGCCTTGAGCTCACTTTGTAGCCCAGGCTGGCCTCAAACTCGCAATGATCCGCCAGTCTTGGCCTCCTGAGTGCTGGTATTACAGGCGTGAACCACCATGCCCAGCTGACAATACCTGCATATGAAAAATGCTTTCCTACATTGCTTACATAGGCTATCTGCCCAGTGAGAGCTTGTTCAAGTATTTACACACTATCAGCTAAACTTTTTCACACGCTTCTTACAAATAGTGTTCCTCCATGGTGTATGTGCTTTCATGTCTACAAAACATAAAAGAGCTTACATCAAATCTTTTCCCACACTGCCTAAATATATACAGTTTGTCTGAGAATGTCTTCTTTCCTGTACTTGGCAGTTTTCTGTACTAATAATTTTCCATCATTCCTTACATACACAGGGTTTCTTGCCAGTGAAATCCTTCAGGTGTTTGACAAGCACACTGTTGGCTGAGGATTTCTCACATTATTGTTGCACATAAAGTTTCTCCTAAGTGTGGCTTCTTTCATGTTTTTGAAAGTAATTTTTTTAAAAGATTTAAATTAGCTGAAATTTCTTTTAATTAAAAGACCAAGGGGTAAGAAGCTCCTTTGTTACAGTACATTACATATGGCTCTTATATAAAGTAGACATCAGTTTATACCAGCACCAAACTCAGGTGAACAGTGAAGCAAGATTTACTGGCATTGAGATTGTATTCATCTTTACATGCAGTATATTCTTTGGTAGACAATCATTTGATGGAATTATAGAATTTGCAAGGAAAATAGTAAACTAAATTTTGAGCACAGCACTTGTCACCATAAGCTATTTATACAGACCTCAGAACCGACCAACCAATCAGCATTATTTAAAAGTAAAATAAAGTTGAGTTTTTAAAATACTTTTCATTGATGTTTCTTGTAACTGGGCAAATTTTGAAGCCTATGGAATTCTTTCAACTCAACAGTGGCTGCTGATTTGTCCCCTTCATCCCTCCCGAAACGGCTTTATAAGGCCTCGTTTTGTCTTTTTTTTTTTTTCCGGTACCAAGGATCGAATTCAGGACCTTGTGCTTGCCAGGCAAGCACTTATGCCACAGAGCTATACCCCCAGCCCTATAGGGCCTCGTTTTGGAGCCGTTATCTAAAGCACCCTAACGAGGCCTACGAACAATGCTGCAGCAGTTCTCAGCTCTACCGTAACATCCTCAGATCTGCCTTGGACTCTATTAAGGGTGGAGGTTGAAAGTGGATCAGTCACAACGAAATCATACATCAAGGCAATAGAAGTGATACAGCAGAATTCTGATGTTGATTTGGTTTGAAGACTGTTACTTCTCTGTGTAGTGTTTACCTGTGTATTTTGCTCTTATCAGGTCCTAGTTTTTCCCTTTCAATTAGGAACTTGTTTCCACTGTGGATACAGAATTAAAATATTTTAATGTCTTTTGGGTGACATAAGATTAGTGTCATAATGGCGTAATTACAGATGGAGCCACCCATACTGCTATAGTTCTAAACTCGTCTTAGACAAAATAAATAAAGCATCTGAACTTTTCCTCTCATTGATGAGTTGAATATGGAAGCATTTCTACTCATAAAGCTGCCACTGTAATGAAGAGTTCACAGCAATGGTGCCCTCATCTAAGGTCTTCACACAACAGTCTGGACAGGGGTGACACACTGTGCAGGAGAGCCGGCTCTCTCTGAGGACGAGGTTGAGCGGTTGGAAATTTCTCTTTGTAGTTCTTCTACTTTTTTCTGAAGCTCTGCTCGTTTAGCAAGAAGTTCTTTATATCTGCTGTGAATAGGTTCCTGTGGCTTCATCCGTGGATTCCACCTTATGTAATATCCCACCCAAAGCTCTAGGTGGCGCATGCTGGCTACTGGATAAAGGACATGATTGGAATAGCTCCCATACAGAGGATTAGTGAAGTCTTCCAGCTGGCTGTTTATGTAAGACCACAATGACACAGTTCTTTTAGGAAGATTCTCTTTTCCTCTCTGCTGTTCACTATTACAGAGGAAGGTTCCAAACAGACAGCTGTACAGGTGGTCCAAAATGGTAATGAGGAAATACTCATTGAATTCAAATGCGGTGGGAAACTGTCTTGTCATTTGCCAGACACAGTCAATAAACTGAAGGAAAACAGGTGATCTGTCTGGATCTGCATGGTTCTTATCTCCATGGCCAACTCTCTTATTGGCAACAGCATTGACACTTGGCCGGGCATCAAAGATAAAGATTTTGTGGGACTGGGAGTTGCAGTCCAGGACAGCCTGCAGGTGCTTTTCATCCTCTTTACTGTGCCGTCCACTCACCCCCACCATGGGCTGGCTGCACCGAGTGATCGCGGCTTGACTCTCACGGTGGATCCACGACAAAACAGGGACACGGCCTCTCGACCGAAAGGATGCTACTCTCTTTAACTCTTCTTCAGGAATATTTGCCGGCACAACCAAGAGTGCAGGGTACGTATCACAAAGTTCGTACCGCTCATTTACCTTTGTTATTCGCCAGCTTTCATTTGGAATTCCCTGCCTTCTATAAAGAGGGTCATACAGCTTCCATCCATTTTCTGGAAATACTTCTTTGTATTCAAAAGCAAAAAGAGGCAGGTTGTTAGAGACAGGAAATGCATATTTCATCAGATTCTCAAATATGGATCTTCTTGTCCGCCCCTCAGGTTTATGAGCAAATCGTAAGTTCCTAACATACTTGCACACAGTTTCTAATCCATAAGAATTTTCACCTCGGCTAGAAGCACCACCAATTTTTTCTACTCTACTTATCACACCAAGAGAAGCATCTAAAACAAACGGGGGGTCCCGTTCCATGCTTTTGAAATACAGCCTGTAATTCGTGACAGTCAGTGTTTCTCGGACAGCACCAGTGAATGGACATACGTAAGTTACATCTTTGGCCATGTCTTTAATATTTTCTCCTGGAAGCAAGGGTGGTTCTTCCATTTCTGCTAATTTGTTAGACTCCCTCAGGACCCTCAAATCAGGAGAAAAGTTCTCTGCAGAAGTTGAAATGGAATCTGATGATATAACAGAAGCTGACTTTGTATGCACTGAATTCTCTGAATGAGAAGTAGAGGCAATTATAATTTTTGAGATGTTTTATCCTCACTTCTGATGGTCTTCAAATGCCAATGGCTCTTAACACATTAACTGGACAGGGAGTCGGCGCTGGGCGGCCGCACCCCCGCGGGCTGGGCGCCGAGACTCTCGCAGCTCGAGCTCTTCTCCATGACGTGGCGGGCACCGCCGACGAGAGCGGCCGGAGGGGCGCCGAGGGCGGGAGCGAGCACCGGCCAGGGGCACAGTCAGGCCCGCGCCGGCCGCCGGGGGAGACCGGGAGCCGTAATTTTTCTACTGTACACTTTCTCACAATGTTCATATATAAGTGGTTTTCCCCATTGTGAATTGTTTTATGTCTTTGACACTGTATGTGCTGAATGCTTTCCCATAGAGTTTACATACATATGGTCTCTCCACAGTGATAGGTGTGTGTTTACAAAATGTGCACCCTTCTGCAAATCATTTTCCACATTGCTTAAATACATAGGTTTTCATACCACTGTGAATTCATTCATGTACATGACAATCAGTCTGTTGGTCGAAAGATGTCCCGTATTGGCTACATATATATGGTATCTCTCGACTGTGGGATTTTCTGTATCTACAAAATGTGGACTTGTGAGCAAATGCTTTTCCACATTTCTCATATACACAGAGCTACTTCCCAGTGTGAATTCTTTCATGCTTCTGACAGTAAGTGTATGCACTGAATGCTTTCCCACATTGCTTACATACATAGGGTTTCTCTCCAGTGTGAGTTCTTTCATGTACTAGAAGGTTACATTTGTGACTGAATGCTTTCCCCACATTGCTGACATGCATAGGTTTTCTCTCCAGTGTGAGCTCTTTCATGTCTTTGACACTATGTGCACTGAATGATTTCCCACATTGCTTACATACATAGGAATTCTCCCCATTGTGTATCCTTTCATGTACTAGAAGGTTATCATTTTGGCTGAATGCTTTCCCACACTGCTTACATACATAGGGTTTTTCCCCAGTGTGAATCTTTCATGACTTTGACACTGACTACATGTACCTTTGCACATTGCTTACAAGCATCGAGTTTGTCCCCGGTGTGAATTCTTATATGTACAAGAAGGTTATCATTTCAACTGAATGCTATTGCTTACTTACCTAGGGTTTCTCACCAATGTGATTCTTTCATGATGTTGACAGTGATTGTGTGCACTGAATAATTTTCCACATTGCTTGCATTCTTAGGGTTTCTCACCAGTGTGGATTTTTTCATGTACTTGAAGGTTGCTTTTGTAGCTGAAAGATTTCCCACATTGCTTGCATCCATAGGTTTTCTCTCCAGTGTGAGTTCTATTATGTGCTTTATAACCTGTCACTGTACTGAAAATTTTCTCACATATTTTACATTCATGTTTCTCCCTGGTGTCCGTTCTTTCATGAGATTGACAGACACTGTGCCTGCTGAATGCTTTCCCATATTGTTGACATAAATATTTTTTCACACTCATGTGTGATCTTCTATGTTTATGAAATGGGGACTTACCAACAAATCTTTTTCCACATTGCCGACATATATAGGGTGTCTCCCCAGTGTGAGTTATTTTATGTTTCTGGAAGGAATTCCTAAGACCTAATACTTTTATATCTTACTAGTTACATAGGGTGTCTCTGCAGTATGTCTTCTTTCAAAATTTTGAATAAAGTTTGAAGAAATAAAACTATTCTCACAGTGTTTATATACGTATGGACTCCCCAAACTCGGTTTCTTTTATACGTTTGAACACCAGTGGGTGTTGTGGAGGCATTCGCACTTTTCTTACCTAAAATGATTTTTTCCCCAGAGTGAGCTCGTTCACTAAGATCAGAGTCAACCTCCACACATTGCCCATATTCATAGGTTTCTCTGCAGTCTTTCTCATTTAATGTTTCTGAAAGAACTGGAAATCACTGCAATTATTTCCATGTTCATTACATTTATACAGCTTCTCTTCACATCTCAAATGATCATCTCCATAACATCTATAAGGGCAAAAGAAGAAAGGTATAACTCACAATGAAAATTTCTCCATATTAACAATTCTCATTTATGAGGGCACATTTAGATTGATGCCTCCTAAGGAATTTAGATGATGAATTGAATTACTGCCCTGGAGGACACCTTCAAATGTACTTTTCATTTAAGAAAGGATAGTTTTCATTTGAGAATTTTAAATTGGTATGTGATTCCAATACATTATATCAAGTTTTAATTTAGGTGATGGGTACATATGTTATCAAATATTGAAAGGTTTTTTTTAAAATTTTATTTTAAAGACAAAAGAATGGAGACATATGAACCAGAAAAGCCATAAACAATACAGAAAATACAAAGTTATACAGAATATAGTAGGGAATTAGCACTGGATGTTGTATTACATAGTTATCTTCACATTAGTTAACACAAAGACATTAAAGGAAATACCAAATTATAGGGAAGATAGTAGGGAATTTGCACTGGATGCTGTATAATATAAAGTTATCTTCACTTCTGTTAATACAAAAACGATTGAAGAAATACAGAATTATAGAGAACATAGAAGGGAATTAGCTCTGGATGCTGTCCTACATAATGTTACCTTCACCTTTGTTACTCAGTTACACAGATGATGGCCCATTTGATCATTTAATTTTTCTCCTCCCTCATCTCCATTGCTCTACCACTCAATCAATCATCTTCCCTGTGATAATAACTGTACTCCTGGGTTTATCCATATCCTTGGACTCTCGCCTTGGGAAGAGATATAGCTGCCTCAGACTATACTATAACATACATGGGTGTATACAAACTGCCATGGTCGGAGGTGGGAAAGCACATATGCTCACAGCGGACCGCCTGGCTCCACCCTGTCATCATGCTATGGGTAGGGGCGGGTCCAGACCATGAGGTGCCCTGAGCAGGGCCCTCAGTGGAGCAGCCACCGGGCCCACAGTGGAGCAGCAGAGGAGCAGCCGCAGGGCCCACAGTGGAGCAGCCACGGGGCCCACAGTGGAGTGGCTGCGGGGCCCTCAGTGGAGCAGCCGCGGGGCACATGCCTCCATGGTGCGCCCTCTGTGACCCTTTTGGCTCTGTCCCGTTGCCTTGATGCCAGAGGCCCTTTCTTCTCCTCCCACCTCCTACTGATCTCCAGTATTACCATTCCCCACCCCTTACAGCTGGGTAGTGGGTCTCCGAAGCTGAAGCTGCGAATGCCAAAACGAGGGCATGGGCCAAGGGTGTGCTTGGAGCAGCGACCTCCTCCCTCTCTATCTCGTCTCCCTCCAACTGCACCATGTCAGATCTGCGATCCCCTCCTCCAGAGGAGGTTCTGCTTAGACTTTATGAGGGTTTCAGTTCCCATTTCAGATCCTTCTCGAGTTTAGGATATCCACCTCTTTCCTCTCTGTCCTTCACATGTTGCCACACTGCTATGTCTGAGTGGCATTCCTCCGGGAGGTTCTCTCTCTGCTGCCTACCCGGTCGCCATGGGTTCATATAAGGTTCATATATGCAAGCAGTATGGAGACACTCTTGTTGCTCGTATTAGTAGTTTGGGGTGAGTCCTGAAGCCTGTGGACTC
>PVLD010026589.1:0-21974 GCA_004027595.1 Dinomys branickii | reverse complement strand
GTCTTCAAGATTTTTACCTACTTTCTCTTCCAATAGGTTTAGAGTTTCTGTTTTAATGTTGAGGTCTATGATCCATTTTGACCTGAGTTTGGTGCATGGTGATAGACTGGGGTCTATTTTCAGTTTTCGGCAAGAGGCAAGCCAGTTTTTCCAGCACCATTTATTAAACAGGCCTTCTTTTTTCCACTGTGTTTGGTTGCCCAGCCTTAGTCTTAAGGTCTATGACATTTAAAATTTTTTCTCAGCACCAAAAATATTATTATACACAAAGCTGGAACTCAGTTAATAAATACTTCCATAAATAAAGCTTTGAAGAGACCAAAAAGTAGACCAACTGATGTTTTTGAATGAAATACAGGGTGGGGGTATAGGGTTCCTTGATCCTTTCTTTCTAGTAGTATCCAAAACTTCCCCCATCGCTGGGCCCAGTAGTGCACACCTACAACCCCAGCTAATGTGCTGTGCAGGCTGAGGCAGTAGGATAACGAGACTGAGGGCAGCAATCCCGGCTATTCTGGGGGCTGAGGCCAGAGAGCACAGGAAGTTTAAGCACCCAGGCCCTTTCCCCTGGTATAATGTAGACAGGGCGGGCGTTCTGGGCGTGATGGTTCACACCCGTAATCCCAACACCAGGCAGGCTGGGGCAGGAGGACTGTTGCGAGTTGGAGATCAGTCTGGGCTACAAAGTGAGCTCAAGGCTAGCCTGAATTGCATAGCGAGACCCTGTCTCAAAAGACAGGGCTGCTCATGGATTCGGCACAGGGACAGAGCACCCCTAATTCCACCCCCAGTATCACAAAACAACCAAGCAAAAACAAAACAACGAATCTAAAAAGACTATTCAAAAATTCCCACTCCTATTGCGCCCCCCCCCCCCGCACTTGTGTTTTGTAACCGCTACTTGGTGTTTTACTTTGCTGTCTCATTTCTAAAAGAACGTGTCCGCAATGCTCGGAGGAGCACAGCACCCTGAACTTCAGATTTCAAGCAAACGGGGCAGTGTATCCTTGGGAAGAGGGAGTGGAAACGGGCCGGAGCTCATCAAGATACAGGGTCACGCTGATAACGAACTGGTTGAAAGGCCCTTCACTTTTCGTCATAAGGTACCACAAGTTTAAACTTTCAGGTTCAGAGGCTGAAAGATTCATCTCGAGCAAATATTTAAAAATACACAAACACATGCCTGAGCAAAACAGCAGGAAGATCATTTCTGACTGACAGACATGACACGGAAAAACAAAACATCTTACGGCGACATGGGAAGGAGGCCAGTATCCGCAGGAATTTTCCCGGGGACCCCCGCCCCCCCGAAGTCAGCCAGCTCCTGGCGACCCGCCCTGGGTGGGCGCCACCGAGCGCGGACCTCCCACGCCTCCTAGAGCGGCCGCGCTGGACGCAGCCGTAGGCGCACTTCCGCCTGCGCGCTTCGCCGCCCCGCGGAGTGCTGGGCCTTGGAGCAGGCCTGTTTCTCGCTTGGGTCCTACCCGGGCCTCGGGGAGAGGGTGAGTGGGGCAGGGCGTGCCGGAGGGGGGCGGGCGGGCGCGCTTCCTCGAGATTCCTCGGTTTGGCCCGGCCTGGCCCGGCCTGGCCCACTTGGGCGCGGAGGAGCCAGGCCCGGGAGAGAGGACGCGTCTCGTCCACCGCCTCGGGCCGGAGCCTCGGCCGCCCGGCGCTGCTACCGCCACCCGCCTATCCTTTTACGAAAGTGACCTGATCGCCTAGGCGCCGGAGGCCTAGCCTCTGGCCCTGGCTTCACTCTCTCCCTCTGGCCCGGGTTCTTCCAGCTCTAAAGTGGAGGAGGGTTAGTGCTGTCTACCTGAAAACTAAGGAGCGCCGGTTCTCAGGCAACAATAAGAATCACGCGGGAAGCCTTCCGAATGCTGAGGCCTCATGTGGCCGGGTGATTTGTTTTCTGGACCCAGAACCACGGGTCCAGGGTGTCAAGTGACAATATTGTGATCACGACCCGCGTGTGCACTTCGTGGAGGGTGGATCACATTCCTGAAAAAGCGAACAGCTGTTTCTTTTTGTCCAAGAAGACAGGGACCTAATCTGGTTTGCTCGCTTTTAATTCCTGATACCTAGAATGTGTTTGTCAAACGTGCACCGTTGATTAAATAATTTCTGGTTACTTCCCGACCTAGTGGAGGGTTTTATTGGGTTTGTTTTTAAACTTTTTCTTCGTGGAAACTTTCAAACATATATGAAAATAGAATAGTATATTGAACTCCCAACTCATTCACTCCTGTTTTTTCTGTTACCCTCACTTCCACTGTGTTTTTTAAAGCAAATCTGAAATGTACTACTCCATCTGCTAAAGACGTTTATGGTTATAAAACAACATTTTTAAACATAAATCCATTATCAGTCAACATTTCATATCACCATCTACTTTCCAGTCAATGTGTACATTTCCCCAGTGGTCTCTTCCCTGCCTCCCCTTTATCGTTTGGCCAAATCAAGACACATACAGACTACACATTTTGGTTGGTACCTCCTAAATCTCTTTTAGTCCCCTACTTTTTTCCTTTCACTTTGCTTGTTGGAAAAAAAAGTCATTTGTCTTATAAAGTTTTCTACAGCCTGGATATTGTCTTTCTTAATCCTGAATTCCTTCAATAACTGGTATTCTGTTCATTAGATTCCTTTAATAAACTGGTACATAGTAAGAGGGAAAAGGGAAAAACACTTAGTCTTTTTCAGGTTCTGCTTCCATTTTTTTGACAAGAAAGCTTCCTGAAGGTTTACTGTGTATTTCCTTTGCATCAGCAGGAATTAGATAAGATCTTGCTTCTCTTTGTGGGCCTTTTATGTACAAATTGCACCACAGGGTAACCAGATATTTGACCAGGGAATTAAAGGAGATGCCAGCTAATAACTGCAGAAGGAATGAGAAAATGTCCCTCTGTGGCAGACTCTGATGAAGTAAGTAATCCTGGCAGTGGTATCTAGTAGATGCTAACATCAGAAAGAGATAGTCAGATGATGTGCACCTCCTTTTTTTTTTCTTTTTGTGACAGGGTCTCACTGTGCAGTTCAGGCTGGCCTTGAGCTCACTGTGTAGCCAGGCTGGTCTCAAACTTGCAATGAAAGTCCTGCCTCAGCCTCCCGAGTGCTGGGATTACTGGCGTGCACCACCACACCCGACTTAATGTGTGCCTTCTTACAGAAATACCTCATAGCATTTATTGAGATTTCTTGGATAGGTGGGGATATAAAGGAGTCAGGATCATGCATGAGTTGTTACTTCCTAAAGCTGCATGTGTGGCAAACCATTATACTGACCTTGCTACTTCCGTAGGTATTGGGACTTAAAGTTTTTTGTTTTTTTGTAAAAAGATTAACTCATTAAATTCAGATAGAATTAGCTTGTCACTGAATGGTTCTTTTTGTTTTGTTTTTGTGGTACTGGGGATTGAACACAGGGTCATTTGCACTGAGCTAAATCTCCCCACCCCTTTTATTTTTAGATAGTTCTAAGTAGGTAAATTGTCCAATGTGGGCTGAAACTTGCAATATTCCTGCTTCAGTTTCCCATTCTGCTAAGATTACAGGCTTGTGCTGTCATACCCAAGTTCTTAAATCTGATTCAATGTTAGCTATAACAGTTTCATGGGAAGGATCCCCTTTTCCCTCTTACTAAAATACCAAAGTGCATTTCTAACAGAATTTCCTGTTTAATTATTTTGGAATAACAGCCTAATCACTGGTGTGTCTTAAAATCTTTCCAGGTAATCCTGATGTACTCCCAGAATTTAATATTACTAGTCTCTGCTGTTTGTTAGGGCTTGGAAAGTGATCTTTATCGCTTTCTAAAATATCCTTCAGACTAAAGGGCTTGCCAAGTGATTACGTTCAATTATTTTTCTGCGTTTTATTAGCCCTTAAGTTCTAATTTTCTGCATTGTGTCTATCCTCACTCTGGCAAGCTGTGGTCCACTAGGGAGCCCTCTGCAAATTAAGCTGCTTGTCAAAGAAGAGTTGGTCCTTCAGGTGAAGATGTGGAATAAAACATTGAAGGGACACTAGCAAAAGGATTGGGATAAGATGCACCACATTTTGTGTGACGGATATGCAAGACAAAGAAAGGAGGGAGCTGATTTAACCTAAAATAGGAAGATTAGGTCGTGTAATTAGAAAAGCATGTTTGGCCTTATGACACATTCTTTAAAAATCATTGGTATTAAATATAAAATTAAATAAATACTATTCATTACAAATGAAAGAATAAAAAAAAAACAACTGAAAGAATACAAAGGTTTAAGAGCTGATAATTCCTGACCTGCCCCTCCCCAACATTCTGATCACCCCAGAAATAATCAGTTCGATAAGCGTAGGGGTTTGGAGCATTGTTATAAAGATGAGACCATCCCATAGCCACCTGTAATGTCTCATTGTCATCCTTCTAGGACAGTAGTTACAGACCTATTAACTGCAGAATAGTTGATAGGAAAAAAAAATAGGAATATACAATAAACTATTTAGTCATTTCTCTATGGGTATGTATTTAGATTGCTTCAGTATTTTAGCTACTTAAAAGCACCTCAGTAAGTTTTATTGTACCTAGATCCTTTATTTCTATAGGGTGGAATCCCAACAATAGGATTTCTGAGTTTGTTATCAATAGCACTGTTGTTACTGATAACACTTACTGTCAAATATTCTACAGCAGGATAATGATTCTTACCTCATCAGTAACTAATGGAGCCCCCATTTTCTCATCTCCCTTCATCTTTAGTAGCACTGACAAACATTACTTCATTGCTGTTTGCCAACTGATGTGTAGAAAGTGGTGTCTCTTTCATTTGCATTTCTACTAACTACCTGGAGAAGGCACTTTCATACTTATGGTCCATTTGAATTTCTTCTGTGATTCTGGCATATGTCCTTTGCCTGTTTTTCTTTTCCATCAGTATTTTTGGTTTTTTAAAGTGCATTTGCATAAATTTTTATATTATATATTTGTTTTCCTTTTTTTTTTTTTTTTAGATAGAATATAGTTTAAACTGTATAGTTTAGACTGGATTTGAACACCCTGTGTAGCCCAGGCTGGTCTCAAACTCAGACATTCCACCTGCCTCAGCCTCCTAAGTACTGGGATTACAGGCATGGGCCACCATGCTAGGTTTACACAGACTTAAGGGGCACTGATCTCTTGTCATAAGTGGTGAAAAATTTTTTACAGTCATTTTATCGTCCTTTGACTTTATGAATCTTTGTTATATAAAAGTAATAAGGTGATATAAACATCAAATGAAAATTATGTTTTTAAATTTTCTGGGCTGCTTGCTTTGACAATAAGGGCTTTCTTGTTTCCAAAGTTACATACACATGGTCATGATATTTTGTCCTTGCAGTGTTGGGAATTGAATCCAGGGGTAGGCAAGGGTTGAACCACTGAGCTATAGCCCCACACCCTCTCCTAATTCTTTAAAACATAGTTTATTGGATTTTTACATTTAAATTTCTAACCCATGACTGTGTGGTAGCACACACTGATCCCAGCTGAGGCAGGAGGATCGCTTTGAGTCCGAGGCCAGCCTGGGCTACATAGTAAATTTAGAGCCAACCTAAACTATGTAGCAAGACCCTCTCTCAGTAAATAAATTGATAATTTCTAATCCATGTGCAATAATTTTTATATACAATGTAAGATGAGGGCCTTGTTTTATTTTGCTTTTATTTTCTGCAAGAACATCCAGTTATGTCAATACCATTCAATAAATAAACCATCCTTTTATACCTTATTATATATTGATTTCTTATGTATCAGCTTATTTCTGGACTTTCCCTTTTACCTGTTGATTTTTTTGTATGTTTATCTTGTATCCAGCTCTCTGTCAAATTTTCTAACTTAGTAGTTTTTCTAAATGCTGTTTTCCTCCTCACCATCAATGTGGACCAGTGTAGGTAATCTAGAACTGGTTATGTGTACGTTTCAGTGTGTTTTCACTGACTCTGCTTGACACATATCCCCCATTATAGAACTGTATTCGAGATTACAGATATGTCCAGAAATAATGAAAGGAATAGTGGCAGGAGTTGCCAGAAATCTGCACGTTCAACAGGTTATTGCTGATCAGTTAAGATCGCAGAACCCTAACCAGTCATTAGAGAAATAAGACATTTACTCAGCATTACTATGAAGTAGCATATTATGGGCTATCACAGAGCATGATCATGCCGAGGAAAGGTTGATCACCATGCACTATTCAGTAAACATAATTAAATCCTCTCGCCCAGTACCTGAGCTAAAATTGTTTTGTGTTTATTTTAATAAGTGGACAATGCAGTTTTGTGTGACTTCTTACCCTCCAACTCCCAGTTTCTCCTATATGAATGTCTTCCAGTGAGAAGGAAGGCACTTTCATGCTATGGTCCATTTGAATTTCTTCTGTGATTCTGGAAAGGTTGATCACCATGCACTATTCAGTAAACATAATTAATTTATTATGTGCATTTATTACAATTGGTGAGCCGATGTGATACACTGTTACTAACTAAATTTGACTTAGTTCCTTGTGTTGTACACTGTGGATAGCTGACCAACGTATGATGATGTACCTGCACTTACTGCATCATACAGGATAGTTCTGATGTCCCCTAAAATCCTGTGTTGCACCTAGTGATTCTTCCTTTCCTCATATTACTGATGGACACTGATCTTTTTAGTATCTGTATATACACTTGCCTTTTTAAGAATGTTATAAACTTGGGATTCAAATTATAGTTTTTTGTTTGGTGGTTGTTCTGTGGTGCTAGGGATTAAACCCAGGGCTTCATACATTCTAGGCAAGTGCTTTACCTCCAGCCCCTCAACTAATTTTTAATTTTTGTGTGTGTGTTTGTGTGTGTATGCGCACACGTGTGCGTGCACAATCATATAAGGTTTGGTGACTTGTAATTTTAGCCAGTTACGAGTTACACTAAGGGCTAGGGGCTTAGCTCAGTGCTACAGTGCTTGCCTGGCACGAATGAGGCCTTGGTTTCCATCTTTCAACACTGAAAAAAAAAAAGAGCTATAGTTAAAAATAATTAGGAGTTAGGAGGTATAGTTCAATGGTAGAGCACATGTTCAGCAAGTGCAAGGCTTTAGGTTCAAAACCTGGCACCAAAAATAAATAACAGTATGTCACATAAGAACATGTTTGTTTTTGTTACAGTGATTTGAAATAGGTGATCTTTCTGTTGCAGAGTAGAAGATGTCTATGGATGTGACATTTCTTGGGACAGGTGCAGCATATCCATCCCCAACCCGGGGTGCATCTGCCCTGGTCCTTCGCTGTGAGGGCGAGTGCTGGCTCTTCGACTGTGGGGAGGGAACACAGACACAGCTTATGAAAAGCCAGCTGAAAGCAGGTTAGTGTGCATTCGTGTCTCTCTGGTTTTGCTTCAGTTTCTCGGCTCTCCACTTCAGTGCTAGAGCCCTAGCGAGACTTAGAAGGCCCTCAGGTATCAGCTGTGACTGCTGAACTTCATGTACTTGTTTATTTGCTTTTCATTCATTCTGTAAATGTTGAGAGCACGGGTTTCTATAGGCTTAAGAAGGAGGAAGGGGGAGGGGTACATCAGGCATATTGGATGGACACTGCCCTAGCAGGGGAGCAGAGGCTGTATTTCCAGAAAAGAGTGGTTTTAAAAGTATGCAGGTGTTCCAAGGAGGGAGACACTCTTTTCCACTTGCGGTTATTGGGTGAGGCATCTCAGAAGTTGATGGTTGAGGGGGAGGAAGAATTCCCAGGCTGAGAAGGGAATTGCAGTCAGAAGAATGCAGTAAGCCAAGGCCAGCACCTGGCAGATAGAGAAGTGAGTAGTGCAAAGTCTCAACCCAGATTTGCAGACCTGGGTTTCAGTCCCACACTGTGTATCTTGTGACCTTAGCAGATTAGGAAATTGAAACTTTCCTTTCCTTCTGGGATGAGGGAAAAGAGGAAAGAAAGAAAAAGGGAAAAATATGTATACAGGTATACACAGGATAGCTAAGATAGTTATACTACTGATTTCTATTACTTTATTGAAAGGAATAGTTAATGTTTAATTGTTTGATCAATCTTACATGCCTATATTTGTTTATCTGAGTAACCAATTTGAACATAATATGTAATACAACTACCAGTGTTAATTTCCTATCACCTTGTCTGAAAACATGTATTGCTTGTATTGTTTTTGTGTTATTTTGTAAATGTCTATGTGTCTGTTAATATGTTTTTGTTCTTTTATCTTTAAAATAAAGAAATAAGCTTTACTTTCCTTGTCTAGAAAATGAAGGTGAAAAATCCATGTGGAAGGGGTGTTATGAGAATTATATTTAATATAATAATTCCTCTTTTGTGTGGTTGCCTCCTTTAATGAGTTGTTAGCTCAAAGGCTACCTGCTCAGAGACTTTCCTGAACTGGTTAGGTTAAGTAGTCCTTCTCTCACCCCATTCTCTTATTTCATCCTATTTTTATTGATTCCTTACCATCATCAGCATCTGGAATTATGTTAGTTAAATAGTTTGCTTCTGTGTTCTGTATCTCCCTGTACCATGAAGTAAGTTTAGCTATCACTCCCATAGCTAATAGATGCCTAGTACGTACCTATTCAGTTGTGAGTGGGTAAGATGATGACCAGCTTAGTACAGTGCCCCTTATTTTGTTGGTCTCGATAAGAAAGGATTTGCTGTGGCTATTCCTACAGCTCATCACTGGGTGTGTCACTTGACGTCCAAAGGAAAGACACACCCAGTATCCCAAGGTCTCTTGGCCTAGTGATGGAAACTGACATGCAGACAATCCTGAAGCATGTAATATGCTAAGTAGAACAATGGGGTGTTTTTGAAGTACTTTTGGAACACAGAGGAGGGGGTACTAACCAGTAGAACATGTGCTTAACATGTGCAAGGTCTTCGGTTCAATCCCAGCACCAAAAACAGACTACAAAACAAAATGATTATAAAGCAATTGTTAAAAGTATTGTAAAAGCATGATTTTAATATGACTATAAAAATTTTTATGTGGGGCTGGAGCTGTAGCTTAATGCTGGAATGTGTGTTTAGAGCATGTGTGAAACCCTGAGTTTGATTCCTGCACGCACAAAAAAGGAGCAAGAGAGATTTGTCTAAATCATTTAACTGATTTTAAAATGATTATAATGCTTATTGTGGAGGTTAGAACAAAACAGAAAAATATAAATAAGGACCCCCAAGTTCTCCTCCCACAGGTAAACTTTGTGTGCATATAGATGTGGTAATGGTATGGCCGTATCTGTGTGTGGTGTGTATGTAGGTGTAGTTTTGCAAAAGTGGAATCACGCTATACTGGCATGACCTGCTTTTTTCACTGGAACCATATATATGTACAATGTGTTGTAGACCTTTTCCTGTGGAAGAAAGTATACTTTGCTGTCATTTTCAGAGGATGCTCCACATTCCGCATCTCTGTGGGCAGTGTTTCCTGGTCACCCCGTTCTCATGTGACAGGGAATACATGCACTTCTCTCTTTGCATTTGGTAACTTCCTCATACTTTTGATAATTGTGGTATTGTGGTTGCCATTACTTCTCCCGCTGAAATCAAGTTTCTTGAAAAATGAAATGTTTGTCTCTCTTGAAACTGTGATAACTGTGGGAAGCAATTTTCTACTTACTTAATTTGCCTCACTTGCTTTGGGTTCCCAGGCTGTTTGGTGTTCAGCTTTAGCTTTGTTTTGGAGTAGATAGGAAGGGGCCCAGAAAGGCTGATGTTGCCAGTTTTGAGACCTACATACAATCTGAACTCAGCGGCAACTGTAGTCTTTTTATCTGCAGAGTTCTCAATTCACACTTGGAGCTGGTTTAGCATCCTGGACCGGGGGAAAGGGGAAAATTAAAGGATTTTCAAAGTCAGAAAACAGCAAAAATAAGGACACACACAAAAAAAAGAAAGAAAATTTTAAAAAGGGAGCATATTGTGGAAGCTTCTAGTATGAGAGAGTATCTCCTCCTGGGGATTCTCAAAATCTAAAATCAGCCTATGCCTAATCCATTGTTCTCTGCCCCTGGGCTGGGTGTTGTCATTCTGGGCAGACTTGCTTGGAGAACATTCGCTGTCATAGAACGAATCATGTTGCAATAAATGGCTCTTGTTCTTTTATGGTATCAATAAACTGCTGCTGTACTTTTATGGTATCAGATGTTTAAAATAGGTGGGCCTTGAGCAAGGCCCAGAAGCCTGTTATACTGGAATTGTGTTAGTTGTGTTGTTACTTTCAAAATGTCTGTGGTGCATCTCAGAAAATGCTGATGTGGCATCCTGCCACATACCAGCAGTAAATTCAGTTTACCATTGGCTAAATCGAGTTATAATCCAAGTCAGTGAGCACTGAAAAAGCTGTTTTCTGAGTTCAGATTAAAAGCAGGAGATAGGTCCAAGTGCCTTTACATAGTGCCACAGGGGATCTGGCCCCATTCCTTCCAGTGCCTATTGCCCTCCGCCTCTCTTTCCTCTCCATTCCTCACCCTCATCCCTTTTCTCCTTCCCATACAACTTCACCACGACAGCCAGGGTCTGCCTTACTCTAGAGTCCTTAGAAGGCAGTTTTCGGTTTAGGCACTGGAATCAGTGAAATATTTTGTTTTACTAGTACAGTACATGTTTGCTATCCTGAGAGGAGGCAGTAGGGGGCAGTGTAACTGCCAGATGCTTTTGACACATAAGTCTTCTAATTCAGTCAATTATTTTGGTACAATTTTATATTTCACTTTTTTTTTTTATAAGTGAGAGACTATGTAGGAAAACATCTTGAAAAATGCAGAGTGAGGGATATAGCTCAGTGGTACAAGCGTCTGCCTGGCAATCACAAGGTCCTGAGTTTAATTTCTGGTACCAAAAACAAGAAGAAATATGCAAAACTATATAATTTTAAGAAGTTTTATGAAAAAAAAAAACTCATTTAAAACCACTCAGTGAAATAAAGCCATTTTTGCTTGTGGAACCATGTAGCAAAGAAAGGAAGAAGTCTGTTAAATTTAACTTAATACTTTTAGTGCATGTTAGGCTTGCTTCAAATAGCTTTGAGTTTTTATTTTTTTTAATTTCCAAATGTTTCCTTGTCTCAATCAAAAGGGAGAATTACCAAGATCTTCATCACACATCTTCATGGAGACCATTTCTTCGGCCTTCCTGGCCTCCTGTGCACAATCAGCCTGCAGAGCGGCCCCGTTGTCACCAAACAGCCTATTGAAATCTATGGCCCTGTGGGGCTTCGGGACTTTATCTGGCGAACGATGGAGCTCTCTCATACAGAGCTGGTCTTTCCTTATGTGGTCCATGAACTGGTGCCTACAGCAGATCAGTGTCCCGAAGAAGAGCAAACAGAATTTTCACATGTAGGTAAAGGAGACAGCTCTCCTAAAGAGGGACAAGGAAGAACGATCCTGTTAGACTCAGAAGAGAACTCGTACCTTCTGGTTGATGATGAACAGTTTGTTGTAAAAGCATTTCGCCTCTTTCACCGAATTCCCTCCTTTGGGTTTTCAGTTGTGGAGAAGAAACGCCCAGGTAAACTCAATGCACAGAAGCTAAAAGACCTTGGTAAGTTTGTATGTGTGTGTGTGTGTGTGTGTGTGTGTGTGTGTGTGTGTGTGTGTGTTTCCTTTTCAGAAACTGAGCTTCTTGGCCATTAGAAGTGTCACAGTAACTTGTCTTTCCTGTATTTCAGGCCCAAAAATAACATTTTCTCTGCTGTCTCTGCCAAAGTTTGCTTATTAAGGAAAATCTTTGGGGCCAAAAGATGCTATTGAGAACAAAAGCCAAATATGCAGGGTTTTTTAAATCCTTCTCTCTTCAGCTTCCTGGATTCACATTCTTAATCTGTCATATCTTCACTTTATATTGTCTGGCTGGTAAGGTTGTTTGGGTGGGAATGGTTTCTCTGTTGTGGTACTGGGGGTTGAGCCCAGGGTCTTGAACATTCTAGGCAAGTACCGTATCACTGAGCTATACTCCCAGCCCTCATATCTTCCTTTTGAAGTATATTTTCTTTCTGTTTGTTTATTTGCTTTGAGACAAGCTTTCAGCCTGTATTCTGGGATAGCCTTGAACGCTATCCCAGAGAACGTAGGCTGCCCTCGAACTCGAGGCATTGCTCTTGCTTAGCCTTCCCACGTTGGAGTTACAGGCATGTATCATCATGCCTCAGTGACATCTGTGGCCTGAGAGTTTTTCCCATGATTCTTAACTTCAGAGCTGTAAACAACTACTTTCACGGGTTCCTTCTCTATCCACTTTGCCTACTCACTCAAACTTGACTAACTTAATCTGATTTTCAGAACACTGCACCTAGTTATACACCTATAATCCCAGCACTCTGGGAGGCTGAAGCAATTGGGTTGCCAGTTTGAGCCCAGCCCAATTTAGCAAGATCTGCCAATCTATCTCTCTATATAATATAATTAAAAATAAATCTCATATATATATATATATATATATATATATATATATATATGAAATGGCCAGGGCTGTTCCTTAGTGTAAAGGCTCCAAGTTCAATCCTAATACCATCAAAAAAAAAAAAACCCACGCTACACCTTCATCAGTTTTATATGCTAGGGCTCATCATGGTGGGAAGGAAGTATGCAAAGACTTAGGATTCAGTGAAGGATCCTCAGCCCCTATTTTGAAAGAGAAACCAAGTCCTTTCCACCCCGAGCCTCACCAGCCCCCTTGGCATCTCCTCTCTGTATGTTTGTTTCTTTGTGCATACAATCTCTTCCCTACTAAAATAAGATGCTAGGTAATGAGAAAAAGTGACTTAGGCCACAGTTAGTTTTATTATCTCAAAGCCTGCAGAAGTACTATCATATTTAGAAACTTTAAACAGGATCTGTATTAGAATTGGTGATTGTACTTATGTTTAAATATTGTCCAGAGTGATGATCAGGTGTTACTCTAGATTCAAAACTGTTCTTTCCATGCATAGCAAAGAATCAAAGCTGTTACCTTGATTGTAATAAGGTTGTAGCAGGATTTAGAAGTTTAAAAGTCATCTGACAAACATACATGGGAAATGTTTTAAGTACTAAAACATTGTTAATGGCCAACACTTAACTTTTTTCTCTATTTTTAAAATTTATTTTTAAAAATAAAGAAGGAAAGCATATTAACAAACATATCCATTTACAAAGTAGCATAAGAACAATATAAACAATACTGAATTACAAAGTAGTAGGAAATTAACAATGGTTGTTGTGTTACATATTGATATCTTCAGCCACACATGCCTATAATGCCAGCACTCGGAAGGCTGAGGCAAGAGGATCGTTGTCAGTTTAAGACCAGGCTGAAATACATAGTGAGACCTTGTCTCAAAAAAGACCAAAAAACCCCCAAAACAAAACCAGAAACAAAACAAAACAACAAACATATTGATATCTTCAAAGGAGTTTCTCAGGAAAACAAATAGAGACGTGCAAACTTGATCAAATAATTAACCATTAACTTCCTTTCAGTAAAGCGATAGAAGTCAGTAATACAGCTATGTTAACTATCTTGTATATACATATATATATATATATATATATATATAATTTCCCCTTCTTTCTTTTCTCTTTTCCTTCATCCCAGTTGCTCTTTACTTTTGAGCCATTTCCTTTTGTTTCACAATGTCTATCATACCTCTTTAGATTTTTCACTCTTTCAGGTTCTTATACTATAGTGAGACAATACATTGCTTACTCATGCAGGTCTGATTTATCTCATGAGTATGGTCTCTAGTGGTGACCATTTTACCTGTGAAAGCCTCGAGTTTATCTTTTTTTATAGCTGAGTGATATTCTATTATATAAAAATACCACAATTTTTTTATCCTTTCCTCAGTGGATGGACATTTGGGTTGCCTCCACAATTTAGCTATTACAAATTGCACTGCTATAAACATGGTAGCACATATATTGCTGTGATATGATGTTTTCAGATCTTCTGCGAAAATACCTAGAAGGGGAATAGCTAAATTAAATGGGACCTCTAGACCTAGTTTGCTGAGGAATCTCCAAACTGATTTCCACAACACTGAACTTTTAAAATGTGTAAATGTTCTAGTTTTCCACAGGTAGTAAAAGAAAATTATGAAAAGAATTGGGTGCTTATCGCATTTGCCATTTGCTCTGCTGTTAAAGTACCCTTTTAAAAGGCAATAAATTCCATGACCATGATATGTTATCTGTCTTCATCATTAGGTGTTCCACCAGGTCCTGCCTATGGGAAGCTGAAAAATGGAATTTCTATCGTCCTGGAAAATGGAATTACAATTTCTCCCCAGGATGTCTTAAAAAAGCCAATTCTTGGAAGAAAAATCTGCATATTGGGTGACTGCTCTGGAGTTGTGGGTGATGGAGGAGTAAAGCTGTGCTTTGATGCAGACCTGTTGATCCATGAGGCGACCTTGGACGATGCCCAGATGGACAAAGCAAAGGAGCATGGCCACAGCACACCGCAGATGGCAGCAACATTTGCAAAGTTGTGCCGTGCAAAGAGGCTGGTTCTGACTCACTTCAGTCAGAGGTACAAACCAGTTACTTTGGCCAGGGAAGGAGAAGCAGATGGCATTGCAGAACTGAAAAAGCAAGCAGAATCAGTATTAGATCTCCAAGAAGTGACGCTAGCAGAAGATTTTATGGTGATTGGCATTCCAATCAAGAAATGAAACCAGTGTTGCTGAATACATATTGACATGTCTGTGAATATGTTGCCAAACCTACAGTCCAGATTTTTGTTTTCTGTTTTTTGTTTGAAATTATTTTGGCCCTAATAATCTTAAAAGGGATGCAGCTGCATTGCTGAACTGACTCAGTAGTAAGAAGGCAAACTTTTTGATAATAAATCATTTTTAAAGGTTAAAAAACAAGCTGGGAGTGGTGGTATATGCCTGTAATCCCAGCACTTGAGAGGCTAAGGCAGGAGGATTGGTACAAGTTTGAAACCAGCCTGGGCTACCAAGTGAGCTCAAGGCCAGCTTGAACTGCATAGCTAAACCTTATCTCAAAAAGACAAAAAAAAAAAAAAAAAAAAAAAAAAAATTAAATAAACTCCAGCATCCTTCTTGAGGTACAAATTTGACAAAATGATAGGTTTTTCAGATACTGCCACAGATACAAACCAATACTGCATGCATTGTTGGGCCCAGTTCTGCCCAGCTTTATTGCTGTTATTGGTAAAGCATATAGGACTTGGCCTCTTGGCTAAAAATGGTATTTTGGCATTTTGTGTTGAATCTATTTGTGTTACAGAAGACAGAGAAAAATAACACGACAGTGGGTTTGTTAGAATACTGAACGCAGGACTGGGCTAGGAGTTGGTCTTAGTATTTTATTGAAGTTTCTATAGTTATTAGCTGGGTGTTCCCCTAGGAATTTAGAAAGTGTAGGGAAGTATTCTTGTCATAAGGACTGAGAAGTGGTGGTGGTACTGGTATTTAGTCAGCAGGGGTCAGGGAATCCAGATGTCCTGCAATTGAGTTAGTCTTATACAATGAAGAATTCTCTCACTCTAGCTGGGCATGGTGGTGCATACCTATAATCCCAACTACTCAGGGAGGCTGAGGTAGGGGATTGAAGTCATCTTGGATAGTGAAGTGAGTCCCTATCTCAATGAAAAATAAAAAGGCAGCAGGGATGTACATCAGTGATAGAACTCTTGACTAGCATGCGTGAGACCCTGGGCTCAATCCCTAGTACTACCAAAAAGAAAAAAAAATTATCTTACCCCAAAATGCAAATTTCAGGCCTTTTCATAGCATGTTAAATCTTATACTCCCAATGTGAATATGGTTTACCAAAACTACTGATGTAATGGGTTGAATTACTATGTAAATCAAACCCTATAAAAGATCCTAATATGCAGGAATTCCATATCAAATATTATTTGAAATAAATGATTCATCAAGTGAAGCTTATGAATCTAAAGGTAAAATGTCACCTATTAAACCAAGGTTTAATTTACATGTCCCTATTAATAATTCTTTGAGCACAATCTTAATAAACATTATGCCAGCATGTTGGCATGTGCCTCTAATTCCAGCACTGGGGAGGCTGAGGTAGGAGGGTCACCTGGTCTGAGGAATTTAGTAATTTAGTGACCTTGTCTGAAAATAAAAAGGCTGGGGATGTAGCTCAGTGGTAATACCCTATATTTAGTCCCTAGTACCACGGGGGGAGGGGAGGGAGGGGGAGAGAGGAATGGAGAAATTGTAGAGCAGCTTTTCCTTCAGAGCTACCTTCTACCTCCTTGACTCACTCACTTCACAGTATTTCTGAAAATATGTTCCATGGAAAATAAGTGAAGACTAGTGATTGGCTCAGGACTCCTAGTCAAATCAGTTTGGGAAACAATATATACTGTGTGGTCCTCTGGGCTAGTGCCCAGCAACATGTTACTCAAAGTAACATGTAACTGCCTGGAGTGATCACAAACCCGGCTTCAGTACCAGAAAGCTCTGCGGTTAGAGTCCCACTCTACCTTGTGGTGGTACCTCTGTGCTCTGGAGCAGGCAGGTTACATATGCTCTCATAGCTTCTTCAACTTGCTTATCTCCAAAACGGAAAAAAGAGTAAAACATACTTGATGGGATTGTTGTGAAAAATACACAAGATAATGTATATAAGGAATGAAGCACGCTGCGAAAGGCTTTGAAAAGTCCTGCAGTCCAGAGGCCTGTCAACTCTACAGAACTCCTTTCTCAGCCCTGTATGTTAACATCACAAAAGGGAGCTTTGGAGTACATGCTAGAAACACTGTCAGGGTGTGTACTTGTACATTCCTTGGGGTTCTAAGCTTTCTCTGCTTAAAATTCTTGATTCGTGGCTGGTTGTAGAGACTGCGTGGTAGTAATGAGGACCAAGATAGCTCTGTTCACTTAAGTTCTCAATAATTCTACATTCCGACTCTAGTCTCTTTGCCTCCAAATGGCCCAGATTTGACCAAACTTAAAGTGTGTCTTGGTTTCCAAACTCAATTTAAACAAGCATTAATTAGAAATTGCTATATTCTCAAAATATACAAGACAGAATGGTTAGGACTAGAAGCTCCACTGCTTAGAGCTCTTAAAGGAAGAGACTATTAGTGTCTTGGTGCCTCTGCATTCCTAGAAATGCCTATGTAGAGTAAGTGCTCAGAAATTTTTTTGAGTGAGAGGAAGTCTTGATATTTTGATTGTGCACATTATAGGAATACTTACATGCCTAATTCATTTCATTACTCATCAGAATATTTTAAATTACCTGGTTGGCTGTGTCCCCTTCAGTGAGTACCAAATAAGTGCTGCAATTTATTGTGTTGGGTATATGTGAATGAATAGACAGGAGATGTTTCCAGCTCTGAGCTAACAAGCTAGTGGTAGTAATAGACAAGTGAACGTCTTTCAGGTGTTCCAATCTTGTAGCCCGGCACTCCGTTTTTCTGTTCTTAAACATTGTTTGATAGCTGATTTGAGCCATGATAAGCCTTCAGAGATGAAGGAAAGGAACTGAGATGTTGGGTCAAGTATAGTTTTCAGCCCATGATGAGAATTCTTTCCAGACACTCTTCCAGCCTAGAATTTGTTTTTTAATGACAGAAGAATTGTAAGACAACAAGGAGCAGGAAATAAGAAGAAAGCTTATGTTAAACACCCCTCAGAACCTGTAATCTACTTATGATTGTATGACCTTAAAGGGGAGGTGATATATGTATAATGTACCACAACGTATTTGATTACCGAAGCCTCTTTTTGCCAAGGAATATCTTGGAAC
The DNA here is from genome assembly GCA_004027595.1 of Dinomys branickii. NCBI lineage: Eukaryota > Metazoa > Chordata > Mammalia > Rodentia > Dinomyidae > Dinomys > Dinomys branickii. The sequence goes on along the minus strand of PVLD010026589.1, from coordinate 4,231 downwards.
ATTGAGAAATGCCATTCCTTATACTTCTACAGTTATGCTTACGTTTTACCTGAACAATTTATTGAGGTAGTGATTTCTGTATCTCAACTTAGTGTAGTACTTTCTTTGGCCTAAACTGACTTAAACTGTTTTAGAAATTCATAGATAAGTACTTATTTCTTAGATTTAAAAATATTTACTTTCTGTTCTCAAAACTTGTTTCTTTTAATTTTTTTTTGGTACCAGGAATAAACTCACAACCTCACACTTGCCAGGCAGGCACTATGCCACTGAGCTATATCCCCAGCCCTCAAAAGTTGTTTTGACTAGCGCAGATGGACCACTTATGTCTCACTAATGTACTTTTAATACATTTTGAATCAAACTGTGTTAGGAGTCAGGAATGTATCAAGAATCAAACTCACAACCTCGCGCTTGCCAGGAATATATCCGTAACAGAGCTTTGGGCTCAGTTTCCAGGGTCTCTAAATCAATAGACCCTTAGAACCTGAGGATTTGTATTTTAATACCTCCCCTCCCTGGGTGATTATGAAATATATAGGGGGTAGACCAGCTCCTGAGAAAAAAATCTTACCCTTTCTCTTTGAATTTAAATTGGCATATGTGTAAGTATTTTAAATATGGTCATAAATGTTTGTATGTGTGTATATGTATTATACACATGTACTCATGCTTATTTTTACATTAGAGTGACCTCCCTTAACTTTTTCGTTAACTTTTTTTGTCAAGAACATTTTCCCACAGCATTAAATATCCTCTAAAGTGATAGACTTAGTGATTTCCTAGCATTGTATTCTGTAGATATATCACTTACCATTTTTCTATTTTGGAGCATTGAGATTTTTTCCATTATTATAAATAATTCTACATGAACACTCTCACACTAAATCTTTGTATCTCCGAGTTATTTCCTCCTTGGAATTGATTTACCTGAGGGTCAAACTGTCTGACCTATGTTTTTAGGCCCTAGGTAGGACTCACCCGCTAGTTTTCATGCTTGTTCTCACTCTTTGTAGGAGTGGCCTGTTTTGCTACTCTATCTATAAATAACTATGCACAGTCAGTGTTTAATAACATTTCTAGCAGTTCTATCCCAAGATATTAGTCTTACAATAAAAATTATTTTTGCTCCTAGTACAAATAACTTTATTATATCTTTCAACTAGGACATATAATGCAACTGTGATTTCCTTGACTGTTCTTGTGTGAACTTAATTTGGGTAGTTTTTACTCTATTAAAGGGATAAAAATCCTTACTGCTTCAAATATGTCCATGACAGATACACATGAAAGTGGCTTTTTTCTGGTAATGAACATCAGTGTCTCCCTTATATGGGAATACTACAAAGGAAGTGTTGCTCATGGCTGTGAATGTGCCTTCTTGGCAGAGGAAGAGCAGAGTGGCGGGAACATGGAGCAATAGTGTGAAAATTTTTTCTTCCCTAATAGGAAATAAACAGTGTATAAAACTGAAAAGCAAATAGCACTTTAAAAGTATGTTTAAAAAACAAGGGGAAGGGCTAGGAATGTAGCACAGCACTACACCCTGCTCCCCTAAAAGAAGAAGGGGGTAACACTAGATGATTAGTTAAGAGTGGAAGAAGGGGTCCTTGGCAGAGCAAAGGGATTGGGGAGGGATGGTTGGGATACTGCTGGGTTGTTTTTTTTTTTTTGGAGAGCTGCTATTTTTCTAGTTAACCTTATACTATAGTAATGTTTGCTGTTTTGAACCATTTGTATGTGTATATTCATTTATTATAAAAATTAAAACAGACACAGATAAACTGCTCTGAATAATCAAATTGTTAATCACTGCTTGTCTCCACATGGGCTCTCCAGCTGACGGTTCAAGTCTTTATAACATTCTATTTCATTCTTTATACTGCAGCCAGAGTGGTTTTTTTCAGAACATAAACCTGAGCCGTCTTGCACTCCTCGGCTTGAAACTTTTCAGTGTTTTTGCCTTACCTACTTTTCCAACCTAATCTTACCCCGCAGTGCTACCCAGGTTTGCAGCCCCAGCCCTGTGGGCCTTCTTTCCGTCCTTTTTCAGGATTTCCACTGTTAGAAAGCCTCCGCATGGCTTGCTCCCTCAGCCTGAAGTGCCCTTATGCGTCTTCCCAGGTTCCCATCCCTGGACCTTCAGATCCCAGGTCTGCTGTCACAGCCTCATGGAGAGCTTGCCTAGCCCCCTACTGTGTAGCATGTTATTCCCACTGCACTTGCGCTGCGCCTTCCTGGTGCTCATCGCTCTAGCTTCATTTTATGTTTGTATTTGGCTGTTGTTTCTTTTTCCTAGGAGCTCTGTAAGCTTCACAAGAGCATACCTATGTCTGATTTTGTTTCCCTTTGTGCCTAGCTCTGTGCCTGGAACATAGTAGGCACTCAATAAATAGTGTTAACTGGCTAAATATTCTTGTCACTGTGTTATTCTATTAATATACTGTACTTTGTTCTTCATTTCTTCCTGATTCATCTTACAAACAAAGTCTACACCCCTTTTCTCCAAGATAAAATTGAAGGGTGACTTTTGACTTCTTAGGGCAAATCCTTATAAATTCTAGTTTTAAAACTTTGACTTGGTATCCTAAGATATGTAGACAGAAACGCAGAGCCAGGGACAAAGTTGTTTTAAATATATATTTAATATATATATTATATAATATATATATATATATTTTTTCTGCCTAAGAAGTGGATGTTGGCTTTTGCTAGGTACAGGGATATGAGAACAAAAGTAAGAATGAAGGAAGGGAGAGGGCAGATCCCCGGGCAGGGGTCTGAACCCCCCTTGCAGAGTAGGAGAGCGGTAGGAGAGCCTTCACACAAATTAGATTTTATGCTGGCCCTGTTTCTCAGAGGTATATCCTTGTTCCCCAGACGTATATCTCTGTTCTCCACACTTTCTTTAAAGTCTGCTAGGTGCCTGATTTGGGGATCCCTTCCAGACGCTCCATACCACCAAACACAAGTTCTGAATTCCATGACTGGGTTGGGTGGAAAAGAGGAGGGAGAGAGTGGTCAATTGCCCGAAGGAGAAGTTCACAGGAGCTGGTGTCAGAGGCCTTCACAGAACCTGTATTTCCTGGAAATGTTTAGAATAGTAGAAGGAGGGTAGTGATGTTTATATAACCCATGGAATCATGGGGAGAAACAGCCAATGTCATGTCTAGCCTAAAGACAGGGTAACTCCAATTGACATCTGGATGCAAATATTTCTGTGTCCTCAATATATTTGAAGGGTTAAAGGCTGTCATATTACAGATAATAAGGTAGTTATGGGGGTACCTAAGTTTATCCAAAGTAAAAAATATTTCTACCCCTAAATAAAGCTAGCTGAGAAACAATGCTGCTCAAATGTCAGCATGCTAATTATACACTCAGCAGACTTGGCAGGTACATGGATTAAATTCACCCACAAAAAAAGGAAAAGAGGAAAGTCAAAGGATCAAGTTTTCCAGCTATATAAATCTCCCTTTAACTGCCAGAAACTGTTCAGGCAGCCTCAGGCAGAGCTAAACAACATTTAGTTCAGATAACCAAGGTTATTTTGTATGGGTTGTTTTCTACATTGTTGTGGCTTTCAGAGATGATAGGTTTCTCTGACCCTATCTTTGTCACATTCTGGACTGGAGCTGACCTTGTAGAAGCACCCAGATCTGGGTCAGCAGCCCGTGTTCATTCTAACTTGCCTACCAAAGGCCAGACTGGTAAGCAAGACTGGCAGTGGAGACTGAGTACCATCCATGTTCTCCCATGTGCCTCTCCTGAGATGTGGCAGAGCCTGAGACAGTGGTCTTCACACTGGCAGATTTGTACGTATGGAGATAGGCAAAGACTTTTCTAAGTACATGTGGCATACTTTCACATGAAGTATTTACTAAAACTGATCTTCCTGTGTAATCACTTGTCTTGCTGGTACTACTGAGATCAATGTCCAGAATGAAAACCCTCCAGGTACCAGAGAAAGTGATAACTGAAATATTAGTATCGAGCTTGAAAAAAATGGAATGAGTATATAACAATTTTTTTTCTTTTTTTTTTTAATTTTATTTTAAAGACAGAAGAATGGAGACATATGAACCAGAAAAGCCATAAACAATACAGAAAATACAAAGTTATACAGAATATAGTAGGGAATTAGAACTGGATGTTGTATTACATAGTTATCTTCACATTAGTTAACACAAAAACATTAAAGGAAATACCAAATTATAGAGAAGATAGTAGG
>PVLD010026588.1:0-21991 GCA_004027595.1 Dinomys branickii | reverse complement strand
GCTGTAACGGGAAGCTGGAAGAAGAAGAAGCCCGGAAGGAGCCACAGAGAGTGGACTCCTGTGGGGTATAGAAGAAGCCCGGAAGGAGCCACGTAGAGTGGACTCCTGTGGGGCTTGTGCTGTGTCCAATAAAGAAAACACGTTACAGAATCTGATCGTCTGTGTGCTGTCTTCTGCGGGTCGGGAGCGGCGCCGGACAACAGTGGAGAGGTCTGAGGCCATATCCTTGGGGCAGGTGTGGAGCTGGGTGTGGTGGGCTGCTCACTGGTTGCTTTGACATGGGCTTGCCTCAGGGCACTGATTAGAAAGATTTCTGCAGAGTGGGGATTCTGCTTCAATGGCCTTTGTAACCTCCCATCCTCACACTGGATTCCACCACTCCTTCTGACCTTTACTGCTTCCTTTTTGGGCTGCGCTTTCTTGTCTCCAATTTTGGACCAGCTCTCAGGACCTTGCTCTCCCCTGGCCAGTTGGGGATGTTTCCATGAGCAGGGGCCTCTGGGGCTGAAGCTGTGAGTGCCAGTATGAGGGAGCGGGCTGAGGGTGTGTATGGAGTGGTGCCGCCTTCCTTTTCCACCTCCTCTTTCTCTAACTGCGCCATGGCGGCCCTCCGAGCTTTTTCTCCAGGGGAGGTCATGTTTGCTCTTTCTGAGAGTTTCAATTCTCATTTCAGATCTTTCCTGGGTCCGGGGTACCAAGGCACCCATTTCTCTCCTTCTTGTCTTTCTCATGTTGCTGTATTTCAGTATCTGGTTGGCGATCCTCCCGGGGGACCTTTCTCTGCTGCTTACCTGGTCACCATCTCACCAGAAGTCTGCAGGAGGGTTAGACGTGTTAGCTATGGCTTATTGTGGCTTGGGGTTTTTGAGGATGTTAACAATGGCCCCAGATCCCTCCTTGATCTTTGGCTCATAAGGGGTCGTTCTTTGCCACGTCTTCCACCTGGGTCAGCAAGAGCCAGGGAAGAGCACTGCAACCATCAACAGGGCTGCACCTCCTCTCACAGTGGCCAGGCCTGGAAGACAGCCATACAGTAACTGCAGGAGTAGCAGGAGGACAGGGGACAGAGGGGAAGTCAGGGGAAATGAATGGTGACAGCTGTGTAGGACTCCTTTCAACTATCTCAGAAAGAGCAACAGTCAGGCCATTTCCCCTCTGTCCCGTGTGCAGTGGATACCCTCTCCTCTTGCCTTCAGCAATAGCAATTCTTACCTCTTTCTGTTTATTCAGTTTTTAGCTCTGTACTGGATCATTCCCATTTGCATGTAAACAGGCTAATTAGTATTCTTGCATGTTAAGAAAATTCTTCTGTTGATTTCCCTTTTAAGCTACTGCTCATATCTTCTTACGCTAGCAAACTTCCTCAAAAGGGCTGGCCCCACCTCTGAGCCCTCTTAGCACAGCTCTACTGCCACTGCTTTTATCGAGAACACCAGTGACCTCCATTTTTGCCAGACTCAGTGTACAGAGTTCTAAGTTTTGTGTGATCCACCAACATCACTTTCCTTCCAGTGGCTGTACCATTTCCTTGTGTCCCCAAATAGGACAGTCTTTGGTGCTGCATCTCACAGATATTTTTCTCTTCTCCTTTGTCTTCTCACCTCTTCTGTGAAGTTTCTAAATGTTGGACTTAGTGTGACCTCCCCCATCAGGACTCATTCCTTGATCACTGTGATCTCTTCTAGTTTTGAAATACCAGCTGTGCACAGGTGACTCCAATGATGGTCTCTTTCCTTAGACAGAACGCTGCTTCATTCTAGGAATTGGGTTGTTTTTGAGATATCCATATGCTTCAGGAATCTGCAAGAGGAGGAAAGTGTTTTGGACCCAGAAGCCTTCTGTGTTGTGTGCAAAGGAAGCACCAGGGTTTGACTTAGTCTCTTGGTGTCACTGGACACCATAGCTAACACCCACAATTTAAAGGAGGGGAAATTTACTTTGGCTCACAGTTACAGATGTTTCAGTCCATGGTAGGCAGGCTGAAATGCAGAAACAGCATGGTGAAAGGGCCTGCTGAGGAGGAAGCTGCTTATGTCCTGGTATCCATGAGCAGAGAGAGAAGGGAGAAGCCAGTGGCAGAGGGTAGGGGGGTGATAAACCTTTCCAGGTCATGTCCGCAGTGACCCACCTCTAACCAGGCCCCACCTCCTAACAACACAGTCAGCTGCTGAATGTGCATGAATCTGCAGCTTAGTGCATGAATCTACTGGGGGTACAGCACCCTCATGATCCAGTCACCTTCCAACAGCTTGCCTCTATAGATCTAAACCATAACAGCAAACTGCTCTGGTAAGATTGGTGGCTTTGGGTTGGGAAAAGGGTTGGGTTTGGAGTGACATATTGTTTCTTACCAAGGAAAGCAGGTGTTGGGTACTGGCCTGGAGGGTGTATAGCCACAGGTGGGAACTTCTGTCAAAGGAGAAGTTTTTTGCTGTTCTGCGAGTGAATAAAGGAAAGGGCCTGGTTTGTGGTAGTTTATTGGGAAGGCACCTGCTCATATATCTCCGGGAGATATGCTGGTCTATGGAGGACTGGATGAGCAGGAGCCCCAGATGACACAGTTCACACGAAATGGCTCAGGGACTGCCTCTCCTTCTGCTTGCTCTGTTTTACTTTATGTGTTTTGCCTTGTTTTCCTAATCCCAGGCTTCTAGATTTCAGGGGAGGGGATGGATGAGGATCAGAAACCATCAGAGGCCTGGGATTTGGTCCCTGGTATTAGGAAAATTGTGGAGGGGTTTTCAGGAAGGAAAGGGACCGAGCCAACAGTTTCTCCCCCTAGGGTCGGGGGTAGTTGTGGTATTTCTGTTCCTTCCATATCTAGGAAAGGGAAAAGAGAATCACTCTGAATATTCAGCTCCATAAACAATGCCATAAAAATCACATCCATTTGCACAGAGAGGCTTGTAGCTAATGTGCCAAAAACAATGTTGTGTGCTTACTGCATCAAACCCTGATTAATCTTCTCTCTGGGACCAGGAAGCTGCTTCCTGAGGAGAATCAATTCTCAGCTTCTGTCCAAGGAACCAGGCAGGAGCCTGTCCTGACCCTCAGCAGTCTCTGTCCCTTTTTCTGACTCTACCCTACTCACCGTGGGTCACTGTAACAGAGAGGAGACGGTAACTCAGGTAGGAACACCAGGGTGGGGTGTGAGGGAGAGGCTACTAGGTGGAGAAAAATGGCTCACTTTGGAGGTTCACTGAGGTGTGAGTTTTAGTCCCTTTTCTTTGACTTTCCAGCTCTGTGAATTTAGGTAAGGCACTTCCTTCTCATAAGGTTTTTAAACTCTAGAATCTGGCCTGCCAAATGGGTCATCAGGAGAGGCAAATAACTCAGAGATGTGAGGTTTCTTGGGAAATTGTGTTTGAACAGTGAGGGGCATTTCATGGCACCCCACAAGACCCTCATTTTGTGGATCTGGAAGCTGAGACTTGAAGAGATGTAGTAACTTGGCCCAAGGTCACTCAAGGAGTGAGCAGTAAAATCATTATTCATCCCAAGCCAAGGCCAAGGCAGAGCTCGATCTCAGGCAGTGTGTCCTTAGCACAAAAGCTCCACTGCAGCCCCCATGATGCCTGACCATGCCCACCTGCCCGTTCCCACTTTTCTGGGTCAGTAATTCAATCAACACCTCCTGGAGCTGTTGTGCTCTCCATGGGGCCCCAGCTGTCTAAGGGGGCTCTGCTGAAGCAACACACTGACAGCGTCTGTGAGGCAGAAGCACAAGGAGAAAGGGAACCTTCTTCCCTGCACCTCCTGAAATGTCACCCTCAGTCCCAGGCCTGGCTTTGAAGCCTCTGTCCCCACGGGAGCTTGGTGGCACTTGTAATTAAATCTCTTGTCTTTCCTCTCTGAACCCCTGAGCACCTGGCCTTTTCACTCATTGCTTAGGGCCAAGACTTAAACCCTCCCTGTGGGACTTAGGGGCTCCCCAGGGGGCGAGGAGCGGGAGTGTTTCATGGCAGTGGGTCCTGCTGACCCGAACTCACTGTAGGCACTGACTGTCCCAGTGGGTTAGGGCTCAAATGCTCAGCAGTGGAACTGCAGAGGATCTTGAAGCCCCTTTTACAGTGAATGAAATCTGGTTGGTCCTCTACCCCTTTGAATGTGTGTGTGTATGTATGTGTGTGTGTGTGTTGCTGGTGAGGAATCCTAGGTCCTTATGTATGCTAGACAATTGCTCCATCACTGAGCTACATTCTTATCCCTGTTGCTCCATTCTTATATTCCTTGTTTAAGAGGGATCAGGAAGTGAAGAATTCCTGGAGACTGTAAGAGTCGTAGAGTTAGTTGTGAGGGTCTTCAAATGGACTCACGTATAGCCCATCACCCAGCACAGAGGTCCTGCACAGTGTGTAGTCCACAACCAAGAACTCTCTACCTTTTAGCCCTCCAATCTTACATGGGCAGCAGCTCTGTTAGGGAAGTTTCTCACCATTGAATTGAGTTCCCTGGTAATTTTTACACTTCTGTCCTTGTCTGCCTTACGCAGTTATAGAAGAGCCATAACTATCATTCCTTGACAGTTAACTTGGTGCCGCTCTCCTTTGTGAGATTTGCACATGTTAACTCATTTAACCGATGGGATAATAAGCATAATACCTGTTGTATAGATGAAGACACTCCGGGAGAGAGGAGGGGAGAGCATTGCATTTAGGCCTCTGCCCCATCTATAAAGGGCAGAGGTGGGGTTTGAACTCAGGCAGTCTAGTTTTAGCACCCAAGCTGCCTTTTAAACTTTTAAACTGTCACGTAGATCTTAACTTCCCTCTCCTCAGGGGCAGCCTGTCTCACATTTGAAACTGTCATTTGTTCTGGATGAAACACTCCCTGAGCCTTTGTCAGTATTTTTAGACTCCTAGGTGTCCTAGACACCCCTTTTCAGCGCCTTTTAAGATGAGATGGTGAGAGTCTTACATAGCCCAGTGGTCCAGATTTGGCCAATGACAGTGGAGTATAGACAGGCTGTTGTTCGTCCCTTCTCCTGAGCCACACTGCACCACCATATTGAGCTTGTGGTCATTTCAAACCCTAGCATCTTTTTTCTCATGAATTTCTGCCATGCCAGAGTGCCTTAATCTTGTACTTGTTCAATTGATTCTTTCAATCTAAATGCAGGACTTTACCCTTAGCTCTAGAAAATTTCATCTCTGTGGTTTTAGCCAGATAAATAGTCAAAGTCTACATGTGCTGTGCAATTAATTTCTTTAAGCTTTGTCATATAGAAATTAGGTAAGCATCCTTTCTCAAACTTCAACCATGCCATTGATTAAGATATTAAAGGAAACAAGATGAACCCTGTGCCTCTTTTTTTTAGAGAAGATTTCCCCCCAGAGGCAAGAATCTATTCCCTTGAAATACTAGCGCTGTAATTTTTGAATTCCTAACTCTATATTAATCCTTGAATTTCAACTATATCCCAGGCAAAGTACTAAACACTGAGGAAGAACTGGATTCAAGTAAGAATCTTTGTTTTTACAGAGCTCTGTGACATGCAGTTGAGGACACATGCACAGAGACAGGCAGTAACTTCCAAGAAGTACTGAGGGCTAGAGCACCAACCAGATTTCATTCATCTTAAAAGGGGCTTCAAGATCCTCAGGGTGCACATGGATCACACTGATGCCACCATTTGCATATCATGCTAAGACAGCCATCCTTGAGCCATATGTATGCAGATGGCAAGTTATTTCCCGTTTGCCTGATTCCAGTTACCTTTCCCCAGGCCTCTGGCCACTCTTTCTGCAGCCCATAAGTACCTCTAACCCAATCCTTAGGGAGGTGGATTTGAGACATGGGCTCCCTTCTTACAATTGGTACCTTGTGGATAAACTATTTCTGTTTTGCAGAACTCATAATTTCAGGGCTTGGCATGTTATGTGGTGGGCACAGCAAGGGTTGATGGGTAACAGCTGCAGTGAGAGAATGGGTGGAGAATGGGGAAAGCTGGATATTTTCTTGCTTAACCAGTGAGATTTTTTACCCATGGTTTCATTACTTTATTTGAGAGTTCTGAAGTCCCTGGTTGTTGGACACCCTCTTCTTACTGCCTTTACAGCAAATCACTCCAAAGACAATCAGCAAGATTTTTGGATCATGTAGGACATGGCTTCTTTGACCCCTGTTGGCGCTCATGCCTCCCTTTCACACCGGGTGAGTGTGACCCCCAGGCACCGCAGATCGCATCTGGTCTGAGAAGGAACTTTGATGGGAATGCTTTGCAGCAGTGTGTGCCCCCCAGCTCTGAACCCTCAGCTGGGTGTCAGAGCGCTGTAATTCATGCCAAAGGTTGTTCCTTGCAATTTCTCTTTTCCTCCCTCTCCCCCTGCTTCCCTCCCCCAGTGGGAAAGGGAAAGTAGCTATGCTTATAGAAAGATTGATTAGTTAAGCAAGTCAATTATATCTCTTGCCGAGAGCAACTGTATATTAAGTAATGCAGCAAAAATGATTGTCTGCACAGATCCATTTTGTCGAACAGCTGTTCCAGAGGCCCGGAAAGAGAAGACGAAGGTTAAAATCCTGTAATAGTCTTCGCTCCCCATCTCACCCCACCCCATCATGCCTGGCCCTCCGGGGGTTCCATTTATTATGAGATGGAATAAGGTTGGGTAACGAGCATGCTGGCAGCCTGCTCTGTTTTGCGAGAAAACTCCCCCACCATGCCATGGGCTCCTGGGCCTCCATCAGCGCTGGCCCTGCTGCCCTCCTGCCATGGGGAGCTGACTGATGCCTGCTCACAAGCAGGTGCTTGCCTCACTCCTCCCATCCCAGCCTGTCAGCTCTGATACTGTGAAAGGGTTTCTGGGTGCAGGGTCTGGAGCTCTGGGTTCAAGTCCAATGATTAAATGCCTGAATTTATCTAAATACTTAATCTTGCTGAGCCCCAGTTTTCTTGTTAGTAAAATGGAACACAATTTAAATGCATAATGTGTGTGGATGAAACTGGGGCTCTACAATTGCTGGGTAAAATCATTAATTAACGCCAGATGTTATTATTCCTGACAAGGAGGAGATGGAGACTGGGAGGTCTGTGTATTATTTTCTAGGTGCCGGGCAGGGCTGCCAAGTGGCTCAGCCAGAAGTACCAAAAACAAACAAACAAACCACCAGATGTTCATGTGCCACATGATATTATCAGGTTGTTCTTAATCACTTAATCGCTGCAAGGTAGGGCTTGCTTTTCCCACGTGAGCCATCATCTTCCCCTAGACTGTGTGTATTGGTGACTTCCTATCCTGTAAGGCTGCCGTCAGCCCTTATTTTAATCCAGTGCACTTGTGTGTAAAGTGCAATCCCTCACGACCATCCCTGAGTCTGTGGCACTGGAAATATCTGGTCCCTTTGTCCTGATAGACACTCAGGCTGACGCGGGGTGGGCATCTGGGGACACTGGCTTTGTCCATTGCTAGCATATCTGCAAGAGTGTCAGGGGCTGGGTTAATGACCACCTTCCTTCTTCCTGCCTATTTGTGTGAACAACTCAGCCAAATAGTAAGGTTGGAGTTTTCACTCTAGGTTAAATCCTTCACCCTTGTCAGAGAACGTTGCTTGCAGCTTTACTCTGTCCCAAGAGGATACAATGACAGGTTTATCCTCCCACTGAAAATTGTTACTGCCCCTTTGTGCTTCTCGTAAAGGTTTTTCTCTCTGTTAGAAGATAGCAAATCCTGCGCTCTGGGAAAGGAAATGCTTTGGCTTTGTCATTGACTTGCGCCTCACTGTAAATGAGTCTATCAGCTTCCCGCTTGGGAGACCCTAGGGCTGGAAGAGCTTTTGGGGTCATATGGCTAGACCCCTTATGGGGAAACCAAGGCCCAGAGAAGACACAGTCCAAGTGATCTGGCTGCACATCTGGTAGAAACCGGTCTTCAGAGACCTGCTCAAGGTTCTTCCACTAGGTGTCTGTCTCTGTCTCCTTCTGAAGAGTCATTCTCGACAAGGAGGGGGCAAGGGCAGGTGGCTGTGTGCAGCTGTCACTGTGCTAAGGGGGTCAAATGCTTTCTTCGCTCTTGAGCACAGCAGTTTCTAAGTGGAGTTGCTGGCTCCTGGGGACAGCAACCCTTCCCCCAGCTCCTGATGGGTCCTCAGCATCCAGGACAAGGGCTCAAACCCAGGTCAGGCCCAGTTGGCTTGGGCTCTTTCTCCTTGGCCTTCAGGGCCAGGGAGTCTGGTTCCCCTGAATTCTGAGCTGTTTCACAGTTTCATTTTCTAGCCCTCAGGCCATGTGTGGGCACTTAGCATAGAAATGGCTGTTTCCCTGCTCAGCTTTTCTCTCCTGTGTCCTTCAATAGGAAGCAGCGAGTGTGCAGAGGGTTGGGCGGTGGTGGGGTGGTGATGGTGCTGCTTGACTGTGACCCACATGAGCAGCCAGCCTTGGCCATGGCCCCTTGGATAGCGGAGGACTGTGAGCAGGGACAGATATGGTGGGCATTGTTGTTCTTTCAGGGAAACGGCCTGGAGAAATGACCACATGGGCACCACTTCTCCTCGGATCACAGAACCAGATGCGATCTAGTGCCAGCAAGGCCAGTCCCTTCTTTCAAGTTGGGATTCTTTTTGCCAACCCTCCTGGCAGGCCGTCTCCTGTCTTCAGCAGAAATAATGGGGCAGCCCCGCCTGGAGAGGAAGGAAGTGTCCTCCTGGCCTCACCCTGTGCTTGTATCCTGCCTTGGGGTGGACACTTGCTGGATGTTTATTCAAATTAGGATCAAATTGGGTTGGGGTATCAAGTTCAACTTCTGATAATTCCTTTCCCCCTCTCTTCTCATCCTACACCAGGAAAACAAATACCCAGTTGACCTATTAGTGATAAGATTCTTTTTTTAGCACCCACTGTTTTGTCCCCACAGCATGTCCTCAGTGTCTGTGGAAAAAAGGGGGGCAGAAGAGGCGAGGAGCTTTTTGGGGCTTTTTTGTTGAGGTTGGGAATGCAGATCACTAGGAGAGAATTATGGGGAGAATTATGGCAGTTTTTCCTACTGAGAGCCCATGTCAGCTGCAGCAGAGAGACCCAAGTGACCAGAATGCAAAGGAGGAGCTTAGGAGAAATCCAGGCCAAGGATAAAAGGCCTTCTGTGGGTCACATGGTGAACTGTGGTTCATCTGGGATGGGGTCTGGCAGGGATTATCTATGGTCAAGTGTGGATATTTGACCACAGACCACACTGGGCAGAGGGAAAAGAGGAATGCAGGAATGCAGGGAATCCTTTTGCTGTAGCTCAGTGAGATTTCCAGCCCAGGAGGTAACAACAGCCCTGTGATAATCAGAGGAGGCAGCCACCCATGGTGGTATGGAGGAAGCATCTCCTCCCACTTTCTGAACCAGAAATACTTTCCCTGCCCAAGCTTGAATGCCTAAGATTCCACCATTTGAATGTTATTCCTTTAGTTTAAAGCCAATTTCTTTAAAAGGCAACACATAGGCGTGAATGCACTTATCAAATCCCTCTCTCAATGCTGGTAGATGGGAATGAGCAGGAGGGTAGACAAGCCAGGAATACAAAGATATGTAAAGGGAGCCTGGACCTCTGGAGAGGGCTGACCTTCACTTTGCAATATTCCCCAGGCTGGGGGGATAGAGCTGGGGGTGGATGGCTGGGTGGGAGGTGTGTGCGGGGTGAGTCTATGGATCTGAAGGTACCATCTAGGAGATCATCCTATCTGCACCGACATCAGTAGACTCACCAGAGGAAATATACTGATGTTAGTGATTGATTAGATGTCACTTGAGTCCTCCTGGAAGTATGTTGCACTTCAGGATCCTACTTCAGCCTTTCAGTGATTAACTCCCTGAACAACCTATGCTGTACTCTCCGCTCTTTGAGTGGGATTGAACTTTCTACTACCAGAGTATGATGTGTCCCTTGGCTGACTGGACAGCTTTGGAGACAGATCTTAGGTAGCATATAAAATAAGCAAAGCGGACCCTGGTTTCAGGCCTCTGCCCAGTGCAATGCCCTTGTTGTCTGTTGGATGCTGCTACAGGAAAAATAACCAGCAGGAGATGCATAGCGAGCTGCAGGAAAAATGTATTTTGCCTTTGTTGTACTTTCCAGCCTATCTTGCAGGAACACAGGCTGACTTTGGGGGTAGGGAGGTCCCCTGTGTGTGGGTTCCCCCTGGATTTCAAGATGTGCTCTCTGGGTCAGAGGGACTGTGCTGAAATGTGTGGGTAGGGGAATTCCCTGGTATCCATCAACTTTAGGCAAAGGACCATCTCAGTGGGTGTTTTCAGATAAATTTGCCGTAAGCTTAGGCGTCCCAACTTATAGTTCAGGGCATTGTGCCACTGCCTAACTCAAGTTACTGCAACTTCCTGTATGGTCTCCCAAAGAGAGAGACCTTCTCTAAGAAAGAGAAGGGTGATAAGGGACATAAAAATGTCTTTAAAAACCAAGTGTCCTCTCCTAGCACAAAAGGCAGTTGACAATGAAAGTTCTTATTTAGCCTGGACTTTCCCATGGTGTGGAGAGGAAGTTAACATGGTTGAGTTGAAGAGGCAGGTTGTCTCATAGCAGTACTCAAGGAGTTCTGAAAATTTTCTGAACCCATACTACATCTTGATCATTTAAGGTCTTCTGATTTTATGTATCTATCACCTGTAGCAATGTGCAGTAGCAGAGATCTTTGTGAGGTGGTGGGCCCTGGAGAGAGGCCCCAAGGTGCACCTCTGACACAGATCCTAGCAATGAGGCCCCAGGATCTCTGATCTAAGTTTTACATTGCAATGGACATGGCTAGGCTGGGGGGCAGGTGGGTGGGTGGCACGGATAGAGGAGGAGAGAGAGGAGTCATAGCAACTAAAGAACCCAGTGTACATTGTACTATTGGAGATATTTATTAGCCAGAGCATATGCAGTGGAGAGGGGTGGAAATGGTGGCGGGTAAATGCTGTGTCTTATGAGGAATCGTTGAGAAAATGAAGCTGTTCAGTCTGCAGGTCAAAACAATGGCAGGAGCTTATAACCATTTTCTGAGCAAACGAGGACCCACTTGTTAGCTACAACCCTAAAGTGTCCACATAGGACATGTGTGGAAAGCTAATCAGAAGATGACTTTGGGCTCCTTGAATGGAAGAGCTTTCTTGAACTGGGGCTGAGCAAGACTGATCTTAGCCTCTTAGGGAGGTGACAAATTCTTGGTTACTGAATTCAGGCCATCAAGCACACGCTAAGAAACTCTAAGGGGAGGGAGTAAGAGGCAGTTAGAGTCCTTATAGAGATGAGTCCAACTATAGCTGGGGCGTTGAAGAAGATGATCTTGGAGATTCCTTCTATCTTTAAGTTTCTTAGATTAAAGAAGGCCTGGGGCACTGATGGGTTAGCTTCCAGGCCATGCTGGCCTCCTCCCAGCTGCTTATACTCCACGATGGAAGGGCATGGCAGATACAATTGATTCTGGACAGATGCAGGATGATAGTGTTACAGTGATGAAAGTTCTATGGGTGTTAACCAGAGTACCATGTGCAGAATCACAGTTGGCTAAAGATTTGAACTTGGTGAGGCTTCCCACAGGGAACAGATTTCCACAACTATTTCCCCAACACACATTCTGTTGAGTTTCTCATTTACATTCACTCCCTGGGGCCTAGAAAGCAGGTAGATGTTTACCTAAAATTTAGAGACTTTTCATAGTAAAACAAAAAATTACTAAACTCAGAGACATGGTTTGTAGCATCAGCATGTCATATCATCTAGCTAGGACCTTAAACAAATTATGAGCTGCATGAATTATGCTACAAGCTGCATGAATTCCCCTCCACCCATAAAATGTGGATAATAATGTCTGTCACACAAAGGTGTGTTCAAGGCTAACTTAGGCAATGCCTGTAAGGTACAGTGTTTAGCCATGGTAGGACTCAATAAAAGGCAGTTCTGCCTCTCCTCAGATCTGGGCTTTCTGTTTCTTGGACTCCAAAGGTCTTGGTTATAGTGACATTCCTGATGTATAACCAGGTATTAGATCTTTGTTGGTGGTCTGCCTGGAAGGTACCCACCTTGTGTACACTGCAGGATCTAGGAGCTGTCACTGACCTGTGGCTTGGAGAAGCTCATGGTCATGGGCTTCTCTCTGAAGATGTGCCACAGAAGCCATAGGGTGATCACTGGAGAGGGTGTCCAGATGCTGGGAGAGGGAAAGGGGAGGGAGAGGGTGGAGGTTCACACTGTGGTGCCACGTGAGATGGAACAAGAACAAAAACAGAAACCCTTGCATATTAACGACCACCACTACTAGGCAGTGCCTAATCCCAGGGTCCCCAGGTGAGCTCCTGGGGGCCGTCCATACCCTCCTCTGCTCCAGACTCACATTTCCGATGAGAGCTGCTGCAGCAGGTGAGATGCTATTTAGCTGCAGCTCTATAGAAATGACTGGCTCACCATAATGCAGCAGCCGCCTGATCAGCCCTGGGTGGCTTAGAGAGTAAAGCCATATGTGGGTGGAAATGATCCAGAACCCTCCCTCCAAGTTTTTGGGCTGCTCTCTCTCTCTTAAGTCATCTTTTCACTTCTGACCTTCCCTGGATTCTGCACCTTTGGGTCACGTGGGCACATTCCATCTGCTCTGTCTCCTCCAGAAATTTTCCTATCATCTCCTGGAGGAAAAAAAAAGCCAGAGTAATGATGAGCACATAGCACAACTCTGTATCCTTGAGCTAATTCATTGCAGATTCTGTAAATAAGCGTGGCATAAGCACCAATTCCAAAGTCGGTCTACAGAGCTGAGCAGAAACTTTTCTTAGGAAGAACAAGCTCTGTGGATGGTATTCATGGCCCTGCATTCACTGATACTTCTTTGGATGCTTTGATTTTTTTAAACATCTACTACATAGTGACTTTTGAACCAATATTGATAAAAAAATAAAAGAATGCATTTTCTTGCATGCACTCTGGTTAAGCTTTTCCTAGGCACTATATTTTAGTTCATTTAATTCTTACCTTGACTGAGAAGCAGACACCCTAATTCTATTTTCCGTGAGAGAATGTACACATGATAACTGAAGAGCAGGGTGGTTCCTAAGCCAAAGCTCCTTCCTTGTTTCATCTTGCTCCTTGTACCTTACTTTGGAAGTATAATTAATGTATATTGTGTTATTTGTCATTTAATAATTAATTTGTATCTTTTCAGTATTTCCTTTGATTTTTATTTTTGTTTTCCAGGATTAATTCTGCAAATATTTTTCTGTGGAAATATGATGATAACAGAATGGTATTTCGTAGAGGCTGGGAAAGGTAAGGAGGAGAAAGAGGTGGGAAGGGGATGATTAATTGTTATGAAATTACAGTTTGATAAGAGCAGTAAATTCTCATATGCTATAGCGCAGTAGGGTGACTATTGGTAACAATAATTTATTGTGTATTTCAAGTCAGCTAAAGGTGAGGATTTTGAATGTTGTCACCACAAAGAAAGGATGAGTGTTTGAGCTGAGGTATATGCTAATTATACCTATTTGATCATTACACATTTTATACATGTATCAAAATATCATACTGTTCCTTATAAACATGCACAATTATTATGTGTCAATTAAACAACAAACAACCAAACAAAAACTCAAACTGAAACATAAATTTTGTAGCAGCCTAATTCACCTGAGTTTTATGAAGAGGCATGGTAGTTTTTTCCTCATTTAGATCTCAGCTGCCTTCTTGATTTCTCCTACCTAATATCCCTCTCAAAAAGAAATGAAGGTCTTTGACCTATACTTGAAATTTGTTGAAAATTCAGCTAATGGGAATTTTATTCCTTAACCAGAAAAGGTTGTGCAAAAGACTTTAGCATCCTAGAGTGTCAAGGCCAATTTGGTCAAAAAGACAGTTTGAGGCATGGTCATGCTCAGATCAAGGCTAGATCAGGCTTAGGAGAAGAGCCGACAGAAGTCAGGACTACAGTCAACCAGAAAAATTCTGAACTGGGGCATGAAGGGCACTGTTGAGAGCACCCAAAGGCCTCTAGCTCTGGCTGGTATTTAGCAGCTGCTTCCTTTTCCTATGAGGCAATTAGACTTTCATCTCCTCCTTCTCACCAATTCCTTTTTCTCATATATCAAAATACAACATTCCTAGGCTTGAAAGAGCAAGAAACTTGCAAGATATGTCTTGATTCTCAACAAAAAAAATTGCTTCCTCATCACCTTTTAGAGAAAGAAAATACATTGTCACCACATCAGTGTAGTCAGGGTTTACAAGGGAATAGATTTAATACAGGATACATAATTTATAGGATTATTTTATAATATTCAACCAAAAAGTCAAATGCACAAGAGTACAGGGGATCTGTCCACACACTAGAGACCCAAAGAATCCAGCCGAGGGCCTGGACACCATGACAATGTCCTGCAAGAGTCCAGCTGAAGATCTAGAGCCCGTAACAATGTCTCATGCTGGTCTGTATCAAGAATCTGCACTCGGAAGGCCCAAAGGTCAGTGGTGGAAGCTAGAAAGTCTGTTCCAGCAGCATGAGGGATCTGTGGCAGCAGGTGGAGGGCTCTGCATTGGAACCAGAAAGTGATGCTCCAGGTAAGGACCAGAGCTCCCCCAAAGTGAATCACAGCCATCCTTAGTGAAGGACCCAAGCCCCTCTGACGAAGGGAACAGCTGAGTGCACATCAGGAAAACCAGCATGACAAGCTGCTCCAGGAGAATCAACAGCACCATCTTTCCCTCAGTTCTCCTTTTGGCTGTTGGCAACAATCCTCAAGTGGGCCTTCCACACCCAGCAGCACACTGACTCTGTTAATTGGATGTTTCAAGTTGACCATTGGTTCATCTACCACACCATCTTTTGAACATATGTGCTCTCCATTGAAACTGGATCCTCTCTAGGTTGGTTTGGAGTCTCCACCTCCAAATGTGGTTTCCTTTCTCTGGAGCAATTTTTCTATCAGTGGATTCCTGATGAAGCCTTGGATCTCAGAGGACCCTTAATGTGGAACAAATATGATCTCTATGCCAACTTATTTTCACTGGAGTCCAAATGCTGTCTTTCTAAGAACTGAGAAAGTGTTCTCTAATAATTTATCCTCTCTGTCTGTATAGAGATGACACATCGCTTTTGGTATGGCTAATGTCTTTTCTGTGTAAATTTTATTCTTATGAAAAATGTTTGTTTTTCAACATTTTATTATTCAAACACACATAAGTAGAGGAAAGAGCATAATGAATCCCCGTAGACCATCACTCAGCTAAACAATTACCTAGATGTGACTATTTAAAAAAAATCTATATTTCCTACTTCTCACTATCCCCAGCTAGACATCATATTATTTCATCTGTAAATGCTTCAATTATGTATTTCTAAGAGATAAGGACTCTTTTCTTCTTTAAACATAACTGCAACTCCATTTTACCATTTAGAAAGGAGATCTTTATTTAAAACTTTATTATTTTTAGCTTTTATGAAAGCAATACATTATCACTGGAAACATTCAGGCAAATACCAACGGGTATAAAGAGGAAAGGGAAAGTTACTCCTAAATCAACACAAAGAGATAATTACTGTTTGAATTTTGGTCTATACAGTTACATGTAATGTGCTTAGTATCTGTTCTTTATACAAATTTACATATATAAAACTATGCTACAGATGATGTTTGCAATTTTGTTTGGATTTTTGACAAATATGTTAGTTTTCTGGCACAAGAATAAACATCTGAGATCATTGACTTGCAGAAAACAAAGGTTCATTTTGGTTCACAATTTTGGGAGGTTCAGTCCCTGACTGACTGAGAGTTGCTTTGGGTCTGTGTCAAGGCAGCCCGTCTTGGCAGAAGTGTGTGACACCAGAGATACTCACCTCAAGGCCAAGAAGTAAAAGAGACAGAGGGAGGAAAAAGAGTCCCATAACCCCCTTGGGGGAACACTCCAATGACTTAAAGACCTTGCACTAGGCTCCACCTCTTAAAAGTTCCATCACTTTCCATTAGTACCAAGTTGGAGACTAAGCACTTGCCACATGGCCTCTCAAAGGGGCATTTATGATTCACACTAAGGAATAATTTTAAAATTTAAAGTAGAAAAAGCATACAAAGAAGTGCACAAATTATAAGTATGCAAATCCACAAATTTTCACTTTATGTAACTAATCACCATTCAGATAGAAACCCCAAACCTCTCATGCCTTTCTTAATCATTAACCCCACCAAACATAGCCATTATCCTGACTTCCATCACTATAGGGTTGCTTTCTTTTAAATTCTACATAAATAGATTTATACAACATATGCTGTTCTCCACATGACTTCTTTTGCTCTACATTATATTTGTAAGATGTAGTCATGTTGTTTTACGCAGCACTCATTCATTAGTTTCAAATTCCATTGTGTAGGTATATCATACTTTATTCATTTGACTATTGGTGGACTTCCATCTCCACTCACAGCGTGTTGTTATTAGTAATGTCTTTTGGTATACATGTATGTGTTTCTACATAAATTTCTAAATCACATTTCTTAAGGTATATACTTAGGAATACACTTACAGTTTTAATAACTCATATTTATACCAGCAATACATAAGAATCACAGTTGTTCAACATCTCTTATGCTTTGAATCAGGAATGTCCCCCCTAAGTCTCATGGGTTTGGAAGGTAATTGGATCATCCACATGCTATGCACATTGATGAAGTTGGTCCACTGATGAGTTCATAGCTGATGTGCCATTAGGAGGTAGGGCCTAGTCAAAGGAGGTGGGCCACAGGGTGTAACCTGGAAGGATAAATCTGTCTCCCTAGCTCTTCCCTTCACTGTTTTCCTCCCAGTCACCATAACGTGAGCAGTTTTCTTCCACTGGGCCCTTCCACCATGCTGTTCCTACCCTGGAGCTAGCTGACCATAGACTGAACATGTGAGTCAAAATAAACCTCTCCTCCTCTAAGTTGCAGATATTGGATAGTTTGTCTTAACAATGAGAACATGAGTAGGGTAGATTTTGGTACCAGGAGTGGGGTAATAGTTTCGCTATTACCTGACCATGTGGTTTAGAAGCCTTTGGAACTGGTTCATGAGAGGAGTTTGGAAAGTTTTAGAGATGTTGCTAAAGAAGCCATGTGATACTGTAAGCTGAGCTTGATGGGAGGTTCTGTTCAGAGCTAAGACCAAAATGCTTACAGAAATGCAGATGGTAAAGATCAGGCTCAGAAGTTTTCAATTGGAAACAAGAAACCCATTGGCAGTAGGATTCTAGACCATGTGTGTTATGCAGGAAATTTGTCTACATTTTGCTCATGTCTTGAGGCTTTGTGGGAGACTGAGATTAAGGGTGGCAGTCTAATGTAACATTTTTGGTTATTATCAGTTCTTTACTTTTTTTTTCTGTTCTGGTGTGTGTGTGGTAGTAATGTATGGCAGTTTTACTTTGTAGTCTCCTAATAACTAATGAAATTGAGTGCCTTTTCATATGATTATTGAACTCATGGATATCCTCCTTTGTCAAGTATTTATTCACCTTTTCCTTGGTTTTCTGTTGAGTCTTCTGTGTATTTTTATATTGATTGTAGGAGTCCTTTATATATTCTGACATGAATATATATGCAAAAATTAAATATATATATAAACATACATACATACATCTTCTTATATAAGATATTCTCCCACTGTGTAAATTACCTCTCAACTGTTTTATGGTATCATTTGATAAACATAAGTTTTACATCTTAATATAACCTCATTATCACTATTTTCCTTTATGGTTGGTGAATTTTATTCTCTGTATAAGAAATATACACCTATCCAAGATCATTACTGTGTATTCCTGTGTTCCAGAAGCTTTGTTGTTTTATCTTTCACTTTTGGTTTATAATACATCTGAAATTTATTTTTGTGTATGGTGTGAGATGAGGTTCAAAGTTAATTTTTCCCCAATGGATTAAGCTCTATGTATTTAAAAGACTGCCTAGAACACATGACTGTGTTTTTGGATTCTGTAATTATACACAGGCTAATGATGTGCCAATTCCACAAGTCTCTTAATTTTAGAGCGTTGTAACGTATCTTAATATCTAGTAGTTTAAATTGCCCAGATCTATTACTCTTCTTCAAGAATGTCTTGATCATTTTAATGGTTTACATTTTCACATACATTTTAAAATCAGTTTGTAATCTCTACATAATGAAAAATGTGTTGAGATTTTGATTAGGAGGACATTGAATTTTATGTCAATTTTGGGAAGGTTGACAACCTTTGTAATACTGGTTCTCCCCACCCATACATAAATCACTCCTCCCATTTCAGTCTTTATCTTCACAAAGTGTATAAGCTGTTGTCGAGAAGTCTTGCACATCTTTCATTGGATTTATTTTTTGGTACTTTACGTCTTGATGATATTAAAATGAGACCTTTAAAATATTTTCTATTTGTTAACTGTGTATAGAAATAGAATTAATTTTTGCATATCAAGCTATGACCTTGCTTGACTTAAATTAATTTCTAAACTCTACCAATTTATCTACACATTCTTTTGGGTTTTCAAGTGGACAATTACATCATTTTCAAAGTGACGGTTTCATTTTCAATCACCATATCCTCTTCCTTTTCCCTCCTCTTACTGCACTGTATACGGCTTATCATACAACGTTAAATAGGAGAGGTGAGATCATTTCTTATTCCTAATATCAAGGACAAGTCTTTCAATTTTTATTATTAAGAATGGTGTTTGTGGCAGGTAGTTTTAGTTAGCCTTTATAAAATTAAGAATGTTTCTTTCTGTCACAAATATGATAGACATGAATTTTAAATATGAATGGGCATTAAGCTTTAACAAATGGATTTTTTATCTATTGAGTTGATTATGTAATTTTATTCCTGTATTTAGCCTGTTAATTGATGAGTTATAAGCAATTACATCAATAGACTTTCACATTGTAAAATTTGCTTTTCTAGAATAAGCCTAAGTTGGTTGTGATGCATTTTACATGTTGACAGGTTCAATTTGCTAATATTTTGTTTAGGAGTTTTGCATTTATGTTCATGAGTAAGACTGATGGGTATATTTTTCTTGTTGTAACATCCTTATCAGATTTTACAGCCAAGATTTTATTGGCTTCATAAACAAGTTGAGAAATGGAACTTCTTTTTCTATTCTCTGGAAGAGTTAGTAGAAGGATGACATTATTTGTTTCTTAAATGTATTGTAGAATTCACTAGTGAAACCATTTGTACCTGAGTTGTTTTTTAAGTGAGATATGTGCTGTAGGTTTTTGAAGATGCTGTTTTATGAGGATGAAGAATCTCTCTCTGATTCTTAGTTTTCTGAGATATTTTAAATAAAGAATGGGCTTAAATTTTGTCAAATTTTTAAAATATGTCTACTGAAACAAGTGTGTGGTCTGAATGGTGAATTACATTGACTTTTGATGTTGAATCCACTTGCATTACTAGTTATGACATATTTTCTACCTATATATTGCTTTATTAGGGTTTTTAAAATGTCAGTTGTTATTTGTATTGATTATTTTTTATAATTCCATTTTGTTGCTTTGGATAACATTAGCTATACCTTCATTTTGTCATTTTTGTGATTTCTTAAATTTATGTATATATGCTTAACATATTACATGTAACTGTAAGTAGAGAAAGAGAGAGAACTCTAAACATTTGTGAAGGTTCCTCTGTAAATATTCATCTGGGTACTTGTAAGAGTACTCATTTGCATTTGAGGAAAATCTCTGAAAATAGAACTATCTGAGGCAGAAAACACCTGAAAAGTTTAGAGGGTTCAGTCCACATGATTGAGAATACCGCCTATTCCCACCATCCAGAGTAGAAATCACAATTCTTTGAGTATCAGCCAGAGAACCCTGCAGAGTTTTGTTTCATTATTGGAGAAAATAAATCTTACACTAAATATTTCTCTAGTCCTCCATAGCAAGACTTAAATGAAAGGTCAATATGTTTCCAAACAACTACATTCCAGAACAAAGCTAAAGAATATTTACATGCATATAAAAACATTATCACTCACCACAATAAAATTTAGAATGCTTGGCACCCCACAAAAATCATCAAATATGTAAAGAAACAACAAAATTTGTACCCATAATAAGGAGAAAAATCAACCAATTAAAACTAGTTCAGATAATAGAATTAATAGAAAAGGTCATGAAAGCAGTTATTATAAAGGCACTCCATCTGATCAATAAGCTAGAGGGAATATTGTATTACATGGTGTGTAAGTAGAGGCATGGCAGATATAAAATACCCACATTAACTTTCCAGTGATATAAACTGCAATTTTTGAGATTCTAAATAGGCATGGAATTATGATAATGAAACACAGAGTTAAAAAAACAACAACAACAAAAAAAAACCTCTGAAAACAGAAAGAGGACATTAGTGATCTGGAGATGGAATGACTTCCAATCACCTTACTGTCCACAGACTCTTAAGATGAATTTTCTCAATTTAATAAGACCACGAGACTGTACCTCAATCACAACAGCTTAGAAACTTTCTCAGGCAGTAAGGTGGAGGCAACTGTAAGGTTCATTCACCTTCTCTGTAGCTTTTAGGAATCATTGCTCTTCACTGCCCAGTATCCAGAGTCTTGGGAACTATTACATTACAACTAAAATTATAAAAATCTCTTAAATTTTCTAGTTGTTTTAGGCAGGAGAGTATAACTAGCACCAGTTGCTATACCTTGGCTCCAAGTGGCTATCAGGTATATTGTTTTATATATTTTAATTAGTCTAATTTTTAAAGTGTATTTTTCAAACCTTGTATTCCTTTAATGATTCTACTAGTTGCTGAGAAAAATGTTCAATTAGTTGTATCCCCAAGCTTTAAATTTTGCTGCTTACATTTTGAAGTAATGTTATGAGCTGCGTATAAATGTAGAATTTTTGTATCTTCTTAGTGGTTTGATCCTTTTGTAATTATGAAATACCTTTCTGTAACTTTAGTAATTCTTGGTTCAAAATAAATTTTGATTGATATAAGATTCATATAGTATATCTTTTGCTAGACTTTTCCTTTTATCCTTTCTATGGTGCTAAAATGCATCACTTGTAAGTGGCATAAAAATTATTTTTAATCATGGTTGTTGGGAAACAATACAAATGTTTTCCTCTTTCTGCATGGGTAGAGATTTTTAAGGAAAGAAAACAAACATACTGTAAGTAATGGAGAAAGTCTCTTTACCTGAGATGCATTTGCTCCTCACAGACCATGGCTAATAGACCTGAGCTACTTTTTTCCTCTCTAACAGAGCCATCTGCTCTTATTCAAAGGATGAGTAAACTTACCTTGCCCAAAGCTAAATACTCGCATTTCAGAGTAAGGACTTTCTTTTCTCTCTTCCCTGAGAAAATCCATTTACTTCAGAAAGGTAAATTTCCTTTTCCTCTCTCAGAAGAGGAAGAAGGCATAACACTTTCTATATAAGCATCTGGGTTCATAATTTTGGGATCCCCCTTCTGTGGGGAGCCAGAAATGTCACCTTTTGCATGCCGCCCTCACCATCTGATTCTCCTTGTGCCGCCGTTAAGGGACAGATTTAGGCACAGTGAACTAAGGTAGCTGCTGCTGTAAGTGTAATAGTCTATGAATCCAGAAACTGTTTGTTTTCAGGATAGTGTAAGAGGTATTAAGAATTTGTCAATAGCCTGAAGTTTTTGTTTCTAATAGAAGAACGTAGTACATTTATCCTTTGACATGATTACTGATATATTTGGGCTTAAATGTGCCCTGTCTATTCTGTGTTCTTTTGTCCTTCTTTCTTTGTTTGGAGTTAATAAAAAAGGTTTTATTATTCCTGTTATTGTTTTAGCACTGTAGTGTAATGTTAATTTTTTTTTAAAATTTTATTTTAAAGACAAAAGAATGGAGACATATGAACCAGAAAAGCCATAAACAGTACAGAAAATACAAAGTTATACAGAATATAGTAGGGAATTAGAACTGGATGTTGTATTACATAGTTATCTTCACATTAGTTAACACAAAAACATTAAAGGAAATACCAAATTATAGATAAGATAGTAGGGAATTTGCACTG
>PVLD010026587.1:0-21994 GCA_004027595.1 Dinomys branickii | reverse complement strand
TCAACAGCCTACACTTGAGGCCAGGAGTGTTTAAACTATTAAATGTCAGAAAGCAGACAAATATATCTAATTCTCCTGATACTATCCTCTGACATGGGATCAGGATTTTCAGAGTCTCTGTTATCTTTTATAATTGGATGACTGAAGGATTGATCTCAAAATATTTGGTCCTGGAGTAAAGAACTCAGTAACCCATTCAGAGGAAAAGATTGAAATCTTTTAGCAATTGAGTAAAGGATTCATAGCCAAGGTGACATGTAGGGCCACAATAAAGAAGACTTGCTTTGACACCTTATGGAAAAAAGTGGCTGGCTTTAGTGAGGCATTTTCAATTCTATTTATAAAAATCTTACCATGTGTGAGTGTATGCATTTTATATATTGGGAGGGTGGGAGATCGGTGTGTGAGAAGTCAAAGGAAGAGGAGACTTCAAAGAGAAGTCAAAGATAGTAGCCAAATAACTATATTTACTAATTGTTTAAATGAACAGATTGAATGAATGAGTGAGTAAATGATCTGGTTTTGAGTTCACCAAGTGATTTCTCTTCTTTGGGTAAAGACTCTCAGGCTATTATCATCTGAAGAGATATTAAGAGAGAAAAATATGATATGAAAGTGTAAGAAGTAGCAAAAAGTGAGGAATAAAAGGAGGAATGGGTGTATTCAGTGGATGAAAGGAAATTTGAGATTTCAAATGTTTTTTAAAACTGTTTTTTAAGAGAAGAAACAAAAAAGATACAAATGTCAAAACAAGAATAATAGAGTGACAATGGTTAATACACTGTGTTGTTATCTTCAATATAGTTGATCAGATTGCAAGATATTGGCATGAAAAATTGATCAAACAGTATAAGTACAAACCTTTCTTTTCATTGAACTAAGAGAACTTAGTAGTATGACTCAAGTATCATATATATATATTTTTCCTTTTCCCTTCCTTCCTTTCTCCTTTCCCTCATCCCATTTTTTCTTTCCCTTTGCACAGTTTCTTCCCCTTTCACAATATCTATTGTACAGATCTTATTTACCCTTTCAGCTTCTCACACTAGGGAGACAATACAATGTTTACACATATGCATTTGATTTATTTCACTTATGAGTATGTTCTCAAGTTGCATCAATTTACCTATAAAAGTCTCCAGTTTGTCCTTCTTTATGGATGAATAGTACTCCATTGTGTAAAAATACATCTTTTTTATCCATTCTTCAGTTTATGAGCATTTGGGTTGTTTCCAAGATTTAGTGAAATGTATATTTCCCAAAGTGGACTCATTGGCATGATCTAATAAATTGGGAAATTCATCTAACCTCAGTGAAATTGTGATTTTAATGAATAGCTAACTATAAGGAGTTGAGTCTCATACATTTGATGATTATTTTATAAGTTAGACATCTATTCTACAAATAAGGTAATGTTTCTCCAGTCCACATAGTTGGTTGCTAGTTACTGATCAGCAGTTATAACAATTTTACCCATGATTCCTTTGAGCATACAAATTAGAAAAACTGAACTATTTCTTGTGGAGAAGCTTCTGCTAAGGACTTGTTCAGAATTTAAACACTACATCCACAGCATTGCCCTGCTATCTTGGTTTGAGTAATCAGTTAATCAAAAAATACTTCTACTGTGGCCAGATGTTCTGTGAAGTAACCATGAAATCTCACTGTAAGTTTATTACTCCACACACTTCTGTCTAAATTTTAAAACTCTGCAGACCTTTTAATTAAATAACTATTTAAATTTGTGCTATTTTGAAAGTAAATGTTATGGAGTACTCAGGATAAAAGTTTTCAAAAGCCTGGTGTTTGGCTGTCAATTGAGAATAAGTGTACCAGTAGGTATATCTTAATTAACCAGATCCCAATGAACTACAATGACAAATGATGCTTTTGCCAAGAGTTAATAGAAAGATAAATGAGGAGGGGAAAAAATTAGAACTATGGAACTTACTTAAGAAAATGAATAAATCTTATGAGCTTTGTTTCCTGTGGGAAGCCCAGATTAGACCAGAAAGTGCTTTATAATATTTAGAGTCAAGACAATGAAGGCATATCAAAATATGTTTCATGAATAATCACAGTTAGTCATTCACTCTGAACCAAAGATATACTGCTATAATGTCTTACCCATGCTGCTTTTCCCCCAAGTGTTTTAAATAATCGGCACTTTCATTTTTTTATTTTAAAGAGAAAAACTAACAAAAAATGAAGGTAAAATCAAAACGACACAAAAATAGCAAAAAAATATACATGACCTCAAAACAAAATGATAAGAATTAACAATGGTTGCTACATTACATACTGTTATCTTCAGTGATGTTGCTCAGTCCACCAGACATAAAAATGTAAGATTGATCAAACAAAGACAGTAACAAGTAATTTTAAAAACTTTGGAAATGATGCAGAACTTCACAGCATAAGATGGTAGGAGTTCAACAATGGTTCTTATATTGCACATTGTTGTTTTCAGATCAGTCGTTCTGATTACCAGATTCAAGAATGCAAAATTGGTAAAAAAAAAAAAAAAAAGAAAATTGTAAGCCTTGACTATACCTTTCAATAAATTACAGACATCAGCAATACCCCATCCCAGCTTCCTTGTACATGCAAATAAAATTTCTTTTTCATTTTAAAGAGAAAAGACAAAAACCAAAATAACAAAAACAAATACATAAACAAAACAGCATAGAGAGCAATGAAAATGGTACAGAATTTCAGAACAAGGTGATGGGATATTAACCATGATTTTCATATTACGTAATGTTATCTTTAAAATGGTTGCACAGATAACCATACATAAGCATGTAAGATTGATCAAACAATTACACATTAACAGTTCCTTTCAATGAACCAAGAGATATTAGTAGTATATCTGTGTATACATATACACATGTTTTCTCTTCCTTTTCTCTTTTTCGTCTCCCCTCCTTCATCCCAGTTGTTCCTTCCTATTTGAGCAGTTTCTTTTCCCTTTCACAGTATCTTTTGTACCTTTCAGAATAATCACCACTTTTAAAACCTTGGTTCCTCCTTTTATGCCTTCTACACTTGTCTCTAGAGTCCCTGAACGCTGTCTTGACCCTGACACCACTCCCTGCTCCATTTCTCACCTTCTACAACCACTGTTGCATCTGGAGGACCTGTAGGAAGTCCATTGCGCAGGTTTTGCCTTCCCTGTGTACCTGGCTTTGAGGTTCCTGTCTTGATTCTTGAACTGAAATCCTGCTCATTTCATTCAATGTAGAGGCACTCATTGATGGATCATCAGGAAGATGGCAGCTGACTGGATAGACCAAGAATTCTGAACATACTAACTGTGGAAGACCTTGATAGAAATGTTACCCCATTTTCTGTAGCAGCAGTTCTCAAACTATTTGGTCTTAGGACTCCTTTACATTGACAAAAAATTAAACCCTAAAGAGATTATGTTTATGAGAGCTATACTGTATCTATTGGTATTTGTCATATTTGAAATTAAATCTAGGAAAAATTCAGAACCCCTGTACACAAAAACATTCCATTAGTGATCAGAGCGACGACATTACTTATGTTACCTCCAGAAAAGCTCATGGCACATTCATGAGATATTAAGAGGGGGAAAAGGCAAATGGCATCTTGATTATGAAAACATTTTTCACCCCATGGAATCCTCTAGATTACCACTTGAGAATGTAATTCAGAAATGTCCAGTTCTACTATCATCTGATGAAACCAGTGATTTGAGAGAGTGACAGGGAAAGGAAGCATTTATAGGCAATAAACTGGCAAATTGGAAGACAGGGACTCTTGTTTTAAAAGGAAAAAAAAATCCTGCTTGCGGTGACAGGCACAGAATTTATATAAGAGTTTGGGAGGAGTCAGATAAATGGGCACCAGGGTAATTATAAACTTCACAGTTTTCTGCTTTTCTGTTGTACAGGCTGTTATCTGAAGGTCACTAGATGTCTGAGTTCTGTAAATCCAAAGAAAAGAAACTGATTAGAAACTCTTACGATTCATATAATTTTAATTATTTTGCATAGGAATCGTTAACCTTGCAGCTAATTGTTATGAAACAGAACAGGGAAGGAGAGCAAACAGCCAACTTTCACAGAAGAATTTTAGCACATTAGGTGGTTTCAGTCAGAGGTGTCATCTCTATCAAAGCTAATGGGAGACTAAGAATACATTTTCAGTAGTGAGTTCTCCATAATTAGTGATTTTTAAAAATCAACAGTAAGCCAATAAAACTAGAAAGTTTATTTAGGTTTTTCCTGTTATAAGAACAGTTGCTCTGTATGGATGAAAGATGATGGGAGAAATACTTCTCGGAAGCATAGTACGAAGTTAAAGGAGTGGATCTGTACCCCAAAGGTAGACAGCTGAGATAAGGTCAAACAAAGCCATAGCCCAGGAATCAGATCTAAGGATAAGCCCAAAGACAGCCTGTCGGTAAGATAAGATCACAACAAAATGTAGGTGGAAATTTAAGGCAATTTTGTTTAACAGCAAATACATCTAAGGCACAACTGAGGATTTTTCATACTAGACAAACTCAGTCTCTTCCTGATGGCATTACCTGGTGGCTAGCAGGAGAGAGAGGCAGTTTACCTTATGCACTTTTGTTTTATCACACTACTACTTGACTTAGGAATAGAATAATCACATCCTGGGTCTCAGAGTTCAGACTCTAGTTGAAAATAGTGGCCTCTTCAAGAATAAAATGCAGTTCTTTAGCTGGGACATCCTTTTTTGGGGGTGCTTCCAACCATATTGAGCTGATCTGTGGGTGCCAAAGCATTGAGACATTTGGTTTTCCTTGACAAGGTGGGAGCAGATAGTGTATGACAGGAGAGGCTGTTTATTCTTCAAGAGAATGAGTGGAGAAACTGTTTATTGGCACCCACTACTGTCACTGGATGCCAAAGAAGGCTGTCATTTGTGTTAGGAGGATTGAGAGCACTTTAAATATTATAATTTATTTAAGTGGAGTTCATTTTGCTGTGAAAGATGGTAGTAAACCCAACTCATTGCATTTTTTTTATTTTAAAAGTAAAAGAACAAAAACACTAACAAACATACACACAGTAGCACAAAAACAGTACAAAAATCGAACTACAGGTGGCAGGGGATGGACAGTGGTTGTTGTATTACACGTTGGTAGCTTCAAAGTGTATACTCAGGGCAATACAAATAGACATACAAGACTGATCAAACGACTAATCACCGATCGTTTCCCACATCAATATGACATGAGAAAACAGTGCAACCATGTTAGCCATCCCGCACATACATACATACCTACTCAGCTATCCTCCTCTTCCTCCTCTCCTTCCCTTCATCCTGTTTGCTCTCTATCCCTGAGCAGTCTCCCTTCATACCTCCCAATCTATATTCTCACCTCCATGTTGCTACACTAATGATACTATACGCTGTTTGCACATGCACATCTGGTTTACCTCACTTATGAGTATGGTCTCTAATTGGGACCATTTGCCTATAAAAGCCCCTAGATTGTCTTTCTTTACAGATGAATGATATTCCATTGTGTAAAAATGCCACAGTTTTTTAATCCAGTCCTCTGTGGATGGATATTTGGGTTGTTTCCATGATTTAGCTATTACAAATTGGGCTGCTATAAACATGGGTGCACATATATCACAGTGATATACTGTTTTCAGATCTTCTGGGAAAATACCCAGAAGGGGATAGCTGGGTTGAGTGGGGCCTCCAGACCTAGTTTGCTGAGGAATCTCCAAACCGATCTCCACAGTGGTCAACTCATTGCATTTTACCTCAGCTCTGGAACAAATGCTCCCAAATTTTTAAAAAGCTCACCAAGACAAACAGGGATGGTAACTATGTCCTTCTGGTGGGTGAAGAGTTTCCCAGCAGTTGGTTTTCTGCTGGTGAGAGCAGTTTTCTCCCTAGTCACTGTGGGACCCAGCAGACTTCTCTGTTCACACCCACAGGCTAAGAACATTTCCTTGAAAAAGAACATGATTTTGCATCTGATTGTCCAGAGGGAAGATTTTTAAAATAACAGAATTTTAAAAAATTGCTATGTTTTTGAAGTTGGAGCTCAGCAGGTCAGGGTAGCTGAGATTTCTTCTGTGACATTGGTCATTGTTTGTGAATGACAGTGGGACACTGTGTGTGACGGCAGCAGGAGCTTGCACAAAAGCAGCCCTAGGGGCTGGGAGGGGGTGGAAAGGACAGGTGGAAAAGGCAGGAAGCGCTGGGGAGAGGGGGAGAAGGGGGGAGAAAGCAGGGGAGGGAGAACCAAGGACTTCTTGTTCTCGTTATGTATTATAACCCTGGGAGACTATTGTCCAGCAGACTGTGAATTTCAAAAGCATAGGACATTTTTATTCACAGTCTCTTTGACTAAGTGAATTACCTATTGAAAAGCAGAAAAAAACAATACTTGCCCTCTTTGTAATGATGATTGCAGGTCATAACACACAGAGAGACTGTAGAACGCAGTTTGACTCTTCTGTTTATTGCTCTATCAAGGCTTAGCACATAGGATTTTTCTGACTTTTCTTGCAACCCCACTCCAACCCTCCCCAATCTGTGAATACACCACATGGTGTTCAGCAGAGCGTCTACTTCTCCCTCAATTATAAGTGATAATAGCGAAAGTTTTCATTGTAGGATAGCATTAGAGATGGTCTCCCAGGATGTTTTCCTATAGTTCCAAAAATGATCGGACGACCTGGGAAAGATAATCATGAATCCTCCTTCACTTTTATCCCAGTAGCCACATAATAAGTGATGCCTAGCCTTGGAGCAAATCATTGCTCTTCAGTCAATATCTCATTCTATGACCCTGTAATTAGACACTTGGAGAAACTTTGGGGCCCTCAGTTCCGCTACAAGTCATCTTGGTGGCCTTAAGTAAGTTGCTTTAGACTCTCTAAGCCTCAGTTGTTTCATTCGTGAGGTGAAGTTGGTTTTGACCCAGTCTCATCTCATAAAGTGTTCAGGAGAATCAGTGACAGAAGGAATGTCCCCTAACACTGTGCGGGTCTACACTTTCCATTAGCCCCTTATGGCTGAAGACATGGAGAGGGGTGAGGGATATGGATGCAGCCCAGGGTAACTCCATCCACAAGCCTTTGCTGAATGCACAACCACTGCTGCTGGCTGTAATGCTCTGATCACTGCTGTTAAAGCTGAAAGCACTTTGGAATGTTTAGGAAATTCTCAGCCAGGAATGAAAATTGTTGTCAACCACCCTGTATTTAAAAACCAGGAGCTCTGCCACTGTGCTATGTTTGGATTGGCCTGATTGTATATAGACAGGCCAAAGCTGTGTTGGAGACAGGAAGGTACAGTACATGCACATGTGAAGGCAGGAGAGACAGAATGAGAGTGAGAGCAAGAGAGAGAAACAGAGTCAGAGAAACAGAGGCAGAGAAATAGAGACACACAGAGAAAGAGACTGAGAGAGACTCTCCTGACATCAGAGCAGTAGGTTAAAGGTCTGAATAAAGACATCTCTCCTAGCACCGGAATTACCCCCCATTTTCTATTCACCTTATGATTCTCTCCTTTCTATAAGTGACTCAGGTTTTAGGACTCTTGTTTTCTCTGCTCAGTATTGTAGGGTAAGAGTAACTAAAACTACTGATGTACTGTCCGTTCTACTCACAGATTGGATAAATGTGCCTTAATGTAATGGAAAAGGCAGTACTGTTTTGGTGGCCTTGTACATAGTTTCTTTAAAGGTAAGACCTAAAGGAGCTTTTTCTAAGATTGATGGGCAGTGCATTGGCTGGAAAACAGGAGTTGCTGTACTAAAAATGCAAGTATTCTTTAAATCACCAAGAAAAAAGTAGTAAAACTATATTTTCATGAGTACCACTGCTATTTTTAAGATATCTTTAGGCCAATCTTTAAGAATATGACAGAGATTTCAAGAGCATATGGGTCTGCACATAGCATAGGTGGTTTTTAAGTAGCATTTCATCATCATGCATTGGTTTCTTCACTTCTTACATCTGTTTCTCTTACATTTCAAGTCATTTTTTTGTGTTTTCATAGAAAGAGTGATAGAGTATGAGTCAGGAGAACCCATTCTTCCATATTTGAACCACTTAACTTCCATAAGGCTGGATTCCTTGTTGGCCAAACGAGGTTCTTAAACTGGATATTATCTAAAGTTCCTGTCCCACCTCTAATTTTCTATGATTTTATGGCTTGGGGAAAGCAGAATAGTATAAAGGAGACAAAGACGGGAGGAGTTAAGCTGGGACAGCAGCATGCCACGTGAAATCTGTGCCAATTAGAAACCATGCCTAATGTTTTTGGTACTGAGAATTGAACACCAGACCTTGTGCTTGCCAGGCAGGCACTTGTGCCACTGAGCTACATCCTTGGCCCAGAAACCATGCTTAAGTCACCTGATGACAATCCCATGTCACCCAACCTGTACTTGTAGAATTCTGATGCCACTGGTTCATGTTTTCACTTGGGTACTAGGCAGAATGGTAAAATAGTTCTTTCTGCCTTTAAACTTCCATTGCTGTTGCCCTTTTAAAGAACATATGATCTAAACTATGTAAACAAATATAGTATATAAAGTTTCTTGTATGAAGAACTCAAGAAAACAAGCAGGATCCAAAATGATGCAAGCTGGATCTCACAGGTCAGTATGAATAGTCCCTTTCTCATCTCTCTCACATAAAGGCATGTTTGGGCCTGGCATGGCAGGACACATTAGGGTTTAATCTTCAGGAGATATATATATATATATATATATATATGCTTCTGCTACTTTAATTCCTATGTAAGGTAAAAAGTAGCCAATGAATGCATAGCATAAGTACAGGTAAAATTATAGGGAGTGGTAAAGAGTATGAGTAAAATGTAGGCATGTATGAGAGCAACCAAGCAAGGGATTGGGTTCAGTGGAGCTTTGTGCTCTTGCTGGAGAGTTGTGGCCAGCTGGGAACCTGAACTGATCCATTGGTTAGAGGGAAAAGGAGCCTCCAAACCCACCTTGCTCATTGCCAGGAACCCTTAAGAATACTACAGGGCATTGGGTGGCTTGTTTCCTCTCTTGAGATCTGCTGCAACAGCTTCCTTCATGACATGAGTGCATGTTGCCATCTTTTTCCCAAGACTTCTTTGATATCAATTGCTATCATATATCACCCCCAGTGTATAGCTTTGGTGTTTACATTCATATATTTATATATTTAATATTTTTTCACAAGCATTTCCATTTGATTAAATCTTGTCTTTCAAAATATATCTAAGGGTTATCTTACTGGTAAATCCTGTGTGTGTGTGTGTGTGTGTGTGTGTGTGTGTGTGTGCGCGTGTGTGTGTGTGCTCTCCTTGTCCCCATAGTCACTGCAGAACAGATGCATTAACTCGCAAGTGAATTCTTGCAAGCCTAACAACGATTTCAGGTAGATATAAATGTCTGACAAGATGGCTGGGAGACCACCCAGTAAACAGTCTTAAAGTTGGCAATTTGGAATCCACTTACCACGGTAAATAAAAAAATCCCTTCCTTAATTTTGCTCTCTTTTGACCACTATTTTCCAACATAAAACTTCCTGTCTCCTTTCTAAGGATTAAACAAAGGAACAGAATTATCTGCACTCTGGGGTAAGCCTGGAATATGAAGTAGCAGGGTTAGGGTTATTTTATGCTAGCTGGCCCAGCACCTTCTCAAGACCTTTGCCTACATCCTCATTCACATTTCACCTTACAATGACTCTGAAAATTACCAGCCCCTCTTGTCTGTCTATCAGTGAATGAGGTCGTGGAGGACTATTGACCACTTATCCATTTTTACCTTGTGTTTCCCAGAGCAAGTTCCATAGAACCCTTAAGATTTTTTGAAACCTGTGTTTAAATAAGCTTGGGGAATGCCATGTCCTCCATGTATTCCTCATCAACACTGTTACATATTAAAGACATGTACACATTTTGGAAAAATTGACTTAGCTTTGTTTAATTTAGCATTTCCCCAAATTGACTTGAATAAGGAAATATATTTTTAGAGTGACACATTTAAAAATCAAAGCTGTAACTAAAGATTACAATTGATCTAAGTATCTCTGTTCTGAAGATGAGTTTAGAAGAAAAATCAAAGAATAACACTGGAGATTTTAAAATTTTGGATAATTTTAATGGAACTGGAAGGGCACAGGAGGCAATGGTGAAACAATAGTGGAGATAATTCCATTGAATTTATAGATGGTCCTAAAAAAGAAGTGCTTTCAAATGTCAATGCATACTCATTTGTCCAAAACAGAACAAAATAGTTTTCTACAGTGTTTTAAAAAATTAACAATTTATCAACCAAATAAGACCCATTTGCTAAATAAGAATATGTTCAGCCTTTTCTAGGTACCCTGTGTGCTGTCTGTCACCATTTGTGCTCAAGACCTTGCCTCTACCCTTCTACACCCTGCTCTTGGTTTCAAGAGTCGAACCCGTGTAGCAGGAGTCTTTCTGATGCTCTGGCTTCTGGGTGGGTTTGCCCAATGGGAAGAAACAGCAGGAGATCAGAATGGTAACCTCAATCAGCTACTCCCCTAAATCTCCACTGCAGGCCTATTAAGGATGGTTGTTTTTCCCTAGTGAAGGTCAGTCCTCTTCCACACAGCTCTCTCCACATAGATTTCTGAGTCCAAGTTCTGGTCAGCATATCTTCCTCTTGATGCCCTCCATAGGCCTCTGAGCAACAAGAACATCCTCCTGCAACCTATTCCTTGCAATGTATTAGCCCCTAAATGATGAAATCACTAAACCCTGACCTCATCTTGATAAAATTTTCTTTACTAAGATCTCCTTAAATTACCTCAATTTGAGTATTCATCAATTATCTGCCATAACCTTAATCAATATACTCTTGGAAATTAAAAGAAACAAAACTGTAAAAGACTTTGTCCCTATCTCCAGGGAGCTTATAACATTGCTGAAGGTCATGCCATGAAGTTATCACAGGAGGAATACATGCTAGCACACAACACATCCACTGTAGCAGAAGAGAAATTCTATAGAACAATGACCTTTTTCTCTCTTTCCCATTTTATTTTTTTACTACTTTATTGAGGTATAACTGACGTTCATTATAGTAAGATATTTAAACTGTATAATTTAATAAGTTTTGATATATGTATACCCATGACACCAATCAACAAGATAATGAATTTGTCACCCCTAACAATTTTCTCATGTTCTTTTGCAATCTCTCTCACAAGCCAAGTACTCCTCCTGCAAAAACATAGCTCTTACCATTGATCTGTATTTTAAAATATAGATTATTTTGCGTTTTCTAAAATTTTATATTTGGGTCATGATCAAAATATATGGTGAGTGTTGAAATTTTTTAAAAAAATCATCACAGTGAAAGAAAGTCGCCATTAATGCAGCCCCAAATACTCTCCCTCCCCTCCACACGGTTATCCTTCCTTGCCACTTTCTGAAGCAGTTTTCAAAGTCCTCTTCTGTGTGTTTATGAGGTGAGATTAAAAAAGCATGGTGGATAGTGCTGCTGAATGCCATCCAAGGGAAAGACAGGCATTGATTCAGGACATCAAAACATGCATGACAGCACTGTTAAAGCCACTCACAAAGGAGGACTTCCAGAACTGCATCAGAAAGTGCAAGACCAAGCCAATAAGTGCGCTCAAAGGGGGAGGGGATTAATGGCAATGTGTCTTTCACTGTGATGAGTTTTTTTAAAAAGTAAACATTCCTCATACATTTCAATCAAATCTCATAAATGGAATCATAAATGAGTCTGGACTTATTTTTTCTTGACTTTTTACTCAGAGTGGTTAGCTTCCCCTTTATTTCTGTGTAGTATTCCACTATATGGATATATCACTGTTTATTTATCCATTACACCTATTGATAGACATTAGAGTTTATTTTAGTTTTCAGCTATTTAAAATAAAACTGCTATGAAAGTTTATGTACAAGTCTTTGTATGGACATACCCTTTCATTTTGCTTGGGTAAATCCTTAAAGGTTGATAGATAGGTCTTATGGTAGGTTCATATTCAACTTTTTACTATACCACCCCACAACTTTCCAAAATGGTTTGACATTTCTGCTAGCAGTGGCTAGACACTCCAGTTGCTCTGTAGCCTCACCCGCACTTGTTATAGGTAGCCTGTTTAATGTTACCCATGTGTAATGGTTACTGGTTAGAGTTTTAATTTATATTTCCCTAATAAGTAATTCTGTTGTACACATTTTTATGTTCTTCATTTGCTTTCTGTATATCTCCTTGAACTGTGAGTTCAAATCTTTGTCCATTTTTAGTTGGCATTTTTTGAATTATTAAGCTTCCAGAGTTTATTATCTTTTCTGGATACAAATGTGTGTGTGTGTGTGTGTGTGTGTGTGTGTGTGTGTACATGTATACCATATATGTATCGGACATCATATATATGATTTTCTCTCAGTATGCATCTTGTCTTCTAATTCTCTTTAGCAGTGTGTCCATAAGAGCAAAAATTTTAATTTTGATGCCATTTAATATATAATTTTCTTTCACTTGTGGGTCATACTTTTGGTGGTGTATCTAAGAAATCTTTGCCTAATCCAGGCTCATAAAGCTGGCTTCTAATTTTTCGTTCTAGAAAATTTATGGTTTTAAGTTTACATTTAGATCTATGATCTATTTGGGATTAATTTTTTATATAAAGGGAAATGCAGGTTGAAGTTGTTTTTTTTTAAAAAAAATTGGTATCCAGTTGTTCCAAAGCCATTTATTGAAAAGTTATCTTTTCTCCACTCAATTACAAGGCTTTGCACCTTTTTCAAAAAAAAAAATTGTGCGTATGTTTGTGGGTCTATTTCTGGACTATACTGTGTTTCTATTTATATATGTTTAAACAAATATCATACTGTATTAGTTACTGTTGCTTTATAATAGGTCTTACTATAAAATAATGTAAGTTCCTCAAGTTTTGTCTTCCTTAAACTTGTTATGGCTATTTTAGCTTATTTTTTGCATATCATATGGATTTTGGAATAAAGTTAGATTTTAAAAAAGGCCTACAAAAACTTGCAATACATACATTGAATCTGTAGTTTAAGGAAGAATTTACATCTTGGTGATATTTATTCTTTCATTCAATAAATACAGTACATATCTCTATGGAGATCTTTGATTTATTTTAGAAATATTTAGTTTTTCACGTGCAAGTTTTTCATATATTTTAGGAGATTTTCTCCTGTGTATTTAATATTTTTATGGTGTTATAATGTGTGTGTATATATAGCATATGCTGTTTTTCCCTGTGTATTTAATATTTTTATGCTGTTTCTTTTCAATTTTGGTTGCTTCTTGTGTTGTATATAATACTACTACTTATTTTTATATATTGAATGTTTTCTCCTACAACCCTCCTAAGTTCACTTATTCTAGTAGTGTTTTGGTAGATTTCCTTGCACTTTCTACATACATTATGTTGAAAGTATAGTTTTTTTTTTAATTTTAAAGAGAAAAAACTACAGAATTTGAAAACAAGATGATAGGAAATTAACAATGGTTATTATATTGCATATTGTTATCTTCAAAGTAGTTGCTCAGATTACTGGATACAGGCATGCAAAATTGATCCGACAGTATAAGCACTAACTGTTCCTTTCAATGAACTAATAGAAATTAGTAGTAAAATTATCTTAGCTATCTTAACCTCTTCTTACTAATCTGGATGCTTCTATTTCTTTATTTTAGTAAGCTTTGTCTATAACTTCCAATATATACTTGACTAGAACTGGTACGAGTGGACATCCCTATCTTTTTCCTGACTCTAGAGAGAAAGAACTCAATCTTTCACCATTAGTATAGTATTAATTATAAGTGTTCTATAGATGACTTTCTTCAGGTTGAGAAAATTTTTCTTCTATTCTTAGCTTTCTAAGACTTCTTTTTAAAATCAGGAGCGACTGTGAGTCAAATTTTTTTCTAGACCTACTCGGATATTTGTTTTTCAGTTTTTGCTCATTAATATATGATGAATTGCATTCTCTGGTTTTAAAAAAATGTTAAACCAATTTTTCATTTCTTTCAAAAGCCTCACTCTGTGATTATGTTCTATTTTGTTGGATTTGGTTTTTCGTTTTTTTATTTATTTTAAACTTAAAAGAAGGAAAACATATTAACAGACAGACATCCATTCACAAAATAGCATAAGAACAATACAAACAATACAGAGCTACAGACAAAGTGGTAGGAAATTAACGATGGTTGTTGTATTATGTATTGATATCTTCAAAGTGGTTTCTAAGGAAACAAATAGAGACATGCAATATTGATCAAACAAGTAATCATTAACTGTTCCTTTCAGTAAAGCAACAGAAGACAGTAGGACCACTGTTAGCTGTCCTGTATATACATACCTACATGATTTCCCCTTCTTTCCTTTCTCCAGTTGTCCTTTACGTTTGAGCTTTTTCCTTTCATTTCACAATGTTTATCATATGGATTTGGTTTTTTAAAATTTTGTTTCAAATTATGAATCTATGTGCATGAGGAATAGTACTTTTTAGTTTTCTTCTAATGTTCATGTAGCTTTGATATTAGGATATTTGTGGCCTCATAGGAAGAGTTGGGAAGTATTTCATTGTTTTCAGCTTTATGGAATTGTTTCTATAAAAGTTAGAATTACTTCATCATGATAATACTTGGTGGTATTCACCAATGAAATTGTCTGGACCTGAAATTTCCTGTGTGGGATGGATTTTAACCATAAATTCAATTTCTTTAATGGATATAGGGAAATTCTCATTATGTCTTCTCAAATAAGCTTTCGTACTTTGTTTCTTTCAAATGAAATTTAAGCCAGATGTGGTGGCACATGCTTGCAATCCCAGCACTTGGGAAGTTTAAAGAAGAAGATGACTGGGAGTTTGAGGTCAACCTGGACCACATAATGAGTTCAAGGCCAGCCTGAACTGTATAGTAAGACCCTGTCTCAAACAGCAAATCAAATGAAATCTTAAAAATTTCATTTTCAATTTTTCAATTTCAAGATACTGAATATAATACTATAAAATTATTTATAAATTCTCTTATTATCCTTTTATTACTTATAGAATCTCTACTGATGTCCACTCTTTCATTCCAGATATTGGTAATTTATATCTTCTTTTTTTCCCCATCAATGGTGGGTAGATTTTTGTCAATATATATTGATCCACCCAAATAGAGAGGTTTTGGTTTCATTATTTTTCCTGTATTGTCTGTTTTGTGTTTCACTGATTTCCTCTGAGGTATTTCTTATTTGACTTTCTACTTAATTTAGGCTTAATTTGCTTTTTTTCTAGTTGTGTAAAGTATTAGCTACCTTTCTGTCTTATTAATTTACATCAAGGTTTGATGTGTTGTTTTTACTTTTATTCAGTTCAAAACACTTTCTATATTTTCTTTTGATTTCTTTCTTAACCTATGAACTAGCCACATGTGTGTTATTCAATTAACAAAAATTTAGGGATTTTCCAGAGTTCCTTTTGGTATTGGTTTTAAAGGAAATTCCAGGGTGGTCAGAGGACATACTTTTTATGACTTGCATCTCTTAAAATTTATTGAAGCTTGCTTTATGGCTCAAAATATGATCAGTCCATTGTGGTAAGTAGTCCATGTGTACTTGCAAAGAATATGTGCTTTGCTGTTGTTAGGTGGAGTGTTCCACAAATGTCAATCAGTTCAAGATGACTGAAAGTGTTCAAATGTATATTATTGTTAATTTTCTACTTGTTCTGTCAGTTACTTGGGGAGGAATAGTTTTTCAATTCTATTATGCAATGCAATAAAAATCTGACAGCTATTACATCTTGGTGTATTTTAAATGTCATCATTAGGTGCATAAAAGTTTAAGATGGTAAAGTCTTCTTGGCCAATTGACTTCTTAATCTTAATCATTATGAAATGGCTTTTTAAAAATCTGTGGTATCCAAGTGTGGTGGTGTATACCTGTAATCCTAGCTTTTGCGAGGCTGAGGCAGGAGGATCACTAGGAGTGAGAGGCCAGCCTGGGCTACAAAGTGAGTTCAAGTCCAGCCTGAACTTCATAGTGACACCCTGTCTCAAAAAGACACACAAAAAGATCTCTGGTAATATATTTTGTTCATGAATCTACTTTCTCTAATATTAACACAGCCGTGTCAGCTTTCTTCTGATCTGTATTAGTCTGATGTGTGTCTGTTTGTTGGTCTTGAGACAGTGTCTTACTATGTAGTCTAGGCTGGCCTGGGACTTACTGTATAGCCTAAAACTCTCAATCCTCCTGTCTCAGCACCCCAAGTATTAGGATTACAGGCAAGCACGACCATGCTTGACTAACACGGTATATTTTTTTCCTCATCATTTTCTTTTTAACCTTTTTCATCATTATTTGAAAGATATATTGTTTTTTGACTCAACATAAAAATCTCTGCCTTTCACTGGGATATTTATACTTTCCAAACACATCAGCTAAATCTCAATATGGTTAAGTTTTATTCTACCATCTTAATGTTTGTCCCATGCTTTGTTTTTATCTTCCTTTAAAATAATTGACTTTAAAAAGTAATCATATTTCCTTTCTTTTTTTAATATTTTATTTTACTTTAAGAATAAAGGAAGAAAACATATCAACAAACAGACATCCAATTATAAAATAGAGTAAGAAAAATTCAAACAATACAGAGTTAAAGACAAAGTGGTAGGAAATTAGCAACAGTTGTTACATTATGTATTGATATCTTCAAAGTGGTTTCTCAGGAAAACAAATAGAGACATGCAATAATGATCAAGTCAGTAATCATTAACTGCTCCTTTCAGTAAAGCAATACAGGACAGTAGTACCACTGCTATCTATCCTGTAAGTACATACATACATGATTTCCCCTTCTTTCTCTTCTCCTTTCCCAACCTTGGTTGCCCCTTACTTTTGACCACAGCTGAGTCAAGAAGATATAAAAATCCTGAACAACCCAATATCAATTAATGAGACTGAAAATGTGATTAAAACCTTACAGACAAAGAAAAGCCCTGGCCTTTATAGATTCATAGCAGAATTCAGAAGAAATTCAGAGAAGATTTAATACCAACACTCTTCAAACTCTTCAATGAAATTAAAAAGGAAGCAATTCTCCATAACTGCTATCATCAAAAAATCATCTGATAAGAAATGATGAAACGACTGTGGAGGAAAAAAATAATCCTTCTCCACTGTTGGTGAGAGTGTAGATTGTTGCAACCATTGTGGAAATCAGTGTGGAGATTCTTTGGAAAAATGGAATTGGAGGTCCCATGCTACCTAGCTACTGCCTTTCTGAGTATCATCCGAAAAGAATTAAAATCATCATATCACAGTGATATATGTGCACCCATGTTTAATGCAGCACAATTTGTAATAGCTACATCTTTGAAACAACCCAGATGTCAATCAACACAAGAATGAATAAAAAAGTTTTTTTATATATAACAGAGTACTACTCAGCCATAAAGTGTATAAAATGGAGTCTTTTATAGGTAAATGGATGCAACTTGAGGCCATAGTCATAAGTAAAATAAATCAAACCCATATGTGTAAACATAGCATTGTCTCACTAGTGTGAAAAAATGAACAGGTAAATAAGATAGAAAATGTAAAATAGATATTGCGACTAAAAAATTAACAATATATTCCTAAACAACTGTTTCTTTCTGGGAAGAAATGGTTCAAAAGAAAAGACAAATTGTGATACAGAAAGGGGAAATGAAGAAAGGAAAAAAGAAAAAAATGTATACACAAGACAGTTAAGATTGTTATACAGCTAGTTTCTCTAGAAAAGAAAGTTTTGTGCTAATATTGTATAGACACAATATTATGCCTAGATCTTCTATTCTGAATAACTATTAGGAAGACAATACAATGTAGCAGTTATTGCAGCTGTCCTAATAACCTGTTTTGAAACTTAATTTCATTATTATATCTTTTTTAAAAGTAAAGAACTAAAATGGAGAAAGGAGAAAAGAAGGATGATACACACTCATACACACACACACACACACACACACACAAGATAGCTAAGATAATAGTACTACTAATTTGTATTGGTTTATTGAAAGGAACAGTTAATGCTTAGTTGTTTGATCAATCTTGCATGCCTGTATCTGGTAATCTGAGCAACTACTTTGAAGATAACAATATGTAATATAAGAACCATTAATTTCCTATTGTCTTGTTTTGAAATTTGGTATCATTATTTTGTTTTGAGTTTTTTTTTGTATTTTTAATTC
Organism: Dinomys branickii; assembly: GCA_004027595.1. Classification (NCBI taxonomy): domain Eukaryota; kingdom Metazoa; phylum Chordata; class Mammalia; order Rodentia; family Dinomyidae; genus Dinomys; species Dinomys branickii. The sequence continues at coordinate 3,765 of PVLD010026587.1, read as the reverse complement.
TCCTTAAAATAAAAAAGAAATGTAATTTTGTATCCTGCTGTATTATTGAAGTTCCTTATTAATTCTAAGAGGTTTTTGGTGGAGTACTGTGGATCTTCTATGTAGAGTATCATGTCATCTGCAAATAATGGCAATTTGAGTTCTCCCTTTCCTGTATGCATCCCTTTTATTTCTCACTCTTGCCTAACTGTTCTGGCTTATGTTTCAAGTACCATGTTAAATAGAAGAAGTGATAGTGGGCATCCTTATATTGTTCCTGGTCTCAGGGAGAATGCTTTTAGTTTTTCTCTATTTAGTATGATGCTGGTTATTGGTTTGTCATATATAGTTTTTATCATATTCAGGTATGGTCCCTCTATATCCGTTTTCTTTGTTTTTTTTTATCATGAAACAGTGTTGGATTTTGTCAAAAGCCTTTTTGGCATGTATTGATATGACTATGTGATTTTTTTTACCTTGCTTCCATTTATGTAATGTATTACATTTCTTGACTTACATATGCTGAACCATCCTTGCGTGATGAAACCTACTTGATCATGGTGTATGATCTTTTTGATAATGCCCTGAATTCTTTTTGCTAATATCTTGTTGAGGATTTTCACTTTGTTGGTGATTTCTTTGCTGTGCAAAAGCTTTTTATTAAGGTCAGATAACGTTTGTTGATTCTGAAATGAAAGACTTCTACAAAGAGAACTACAGTACTCTGAAAAAGGAGATTGAAGATGATATCAGAATATGGGAAGATGTCCCCTGCTTCTGGATAGGCAAAACCAATATTGCCAAAATGACCATACTTCCAAAACTTTTAAATAGACTCAATGTAGTATCAATAAACTCCTAACTTTTGATGTGATGCCAGGGATTGTGAATTTCACCTTACTGGATATTAGCTTTTTTATTCCTATCCATAGTATTGAATTTATGCTCTAGGACTGAATTAAGTTAATTGAAAATAGTTTTATCTTTCAAGTCTTACTTTTGACTCCCTTTAGGCAGGACCAGATTTCTTTTCATTCTAAGATTAATTATCCCTGACTATTGAAGCAAGACAGTTCTGTATACTTCACTCAGTGCTTCGTGATTATGAAACTTTTCAGTCTGACTAGTAGGAGCACACAAAATCCCCAGCTCTGTATAAAACCAAGTTTTGTTCCCTACAATCTTTTTATTATTTATTTTAAAGAGATAAAAATTATAGGTGTATAGCATACAACATGATATTTTGAAATATGTAAGCATTGTGGAATGGCTAAATTATGCTAATTAACATATGATAACTTGCATAGTTACCATTTAATTGTGGTAAGATTTGCATTTCTTTTAGATGCTTCTTTTCCAAGCCTGAAACAGTGCCTTTACTTGTATATGCTGATCAATACTGAACTGAATAGCTGGAACGGTCCTTTCGCAAATCTTCCAATTTGCATCTACGTGCAGCACACTCTTCTCTTGTGCTCTGTCCTATGAACTATAGCTACTTTATATTAGATTCTCAGCTTTATCTCCTTACCTCAGGTAGTCTGCAAGGTCCGTTTGAATTTCCTGTCCTTGTGCCCTGCAATACCTAAAGGCACTAAGCTGGAGCCATCATAGGGTTCACCTTGTTTTTGGTTGCCTGTGATGTTTAACTTTATGTGTGAACTTGACTGGGCTAAAGAATGCCAAGATAGCTGGTAAAATGTTGTTTCTTGGTGTGTCTGTGAGGGTATTTCTGGAAGATGTTAACATTTAAGTCATAGATCAAATAAAGATCTCTGTCACCAATGTGAGTAGGCATCATGCAATCCATTGAGAGCCCAAATAGAAGGTAGAATTTGTTCTCTGCTTGAGCCAGAATATCCATATTCTTCTGCCATCATACAGATATCAATATTACTTATTTTCTAGCCTTCACACTCAACCTGGGACTTACACCATTGCTCTTTTCCTCCCAGTTCTCAGGCCTTTGGATACAGACTGAATTATACCACCATCATTCCTGGTTCTTAGGATTGTAGATGACATTTATCAGCCTCTCTCTCTCTCTCTCTTTATATATATATATAGATAGATAGATAGATAGATATAGATATATATAACGTATATATAATATATATACATATATATATATATATATATATATATATGTATATTACTGCTTTTGATTCTCTGCAGAAGCCTAATACATTGTTCTGCACTGACTGATGTCTATTGTCTTGAAAATAGTTGATTGATATATTTTGTTCACTTTTTAGTTATTTCAGGTGCAATATTAATCTAGCCTTTTTCTCTGCTTTGTTTGGAAACAGAAATGTTGACTAATGGATTTTAAAATAAAAAAATTTTCTGCAATTACAGGAAAATAAACTGAGTTTGTGTTTGTGTCAAGCTCCAAGCAATGAGTTAATGTAATCCTGTGTTGAAAAACAAAAAAAATCTGAAGATGTGTTTTATTGTTTATTCAATAAGCCAAACAACAATGCTCTTTTAGGACACAAAAGTATATCTTTAAATCTTATCAGGAATTGCCCTTCTCTTAACACTTTTGATCCTACCACAGACAGCATTTTTGGATTAGCTTAATTCGGTTTTGTTTTTCTTCTTAAAACGCAAATAAAGATGATCTCTGACTTACATGGTTCAACTTATGACTTCCCAGTTTTACAATGATGCAAAATCTTTCACTAGACAGCATACCTCGCATTTTGAATTTTGAACTTTTCTTGGAATATTCTTTAAAGATGCTAGGCAATAGCAGGTATCCCCAGCTTCCAGTCAGCCAGGTGATAAGAAGGATGAATAACCAATTCTCTACAGTGTACAGTCTATGGCCATACCACCCTGAATGCACCTGATCTCGTCTACAGGGCAGTGCTGCATTTCTAAGCTATTATGGTTGTAAGATTAGATATATTATGCACATTTCAACTTACAATGAGCCTATTGATATGTAATCCTATCAGAAGTTAAGGAGCATCTATAAATAAAACTGAAGAGAATTAGGTAAGAGTTTGATATCTAGTGCCTTCTTAAAGTTGCCTTCTACATCTTTTTTAATGGAAAGAAAACAGAATTTCATAACAAAATAGTAGGAGAATAACAATACTTAATATGTTGTGTATTGTTACCTTCATAGTAGTTACTCAGAGTATATCTCTTGCCTAGTTACTGCTACCCATTTCTTAGCTCCTTTCTCCTGTCTGGACCTATTTCAAACTCTGGCCATTCTTTCTGGTACATTTATACTTAGCTTTAAATTTTCTTGGAATATATCACTATTCTGAATATTCTAGTTTTTAATTTCTGCTCTTGTTTTGGGTCTCATGAGGCCAACTTTCCTGAACTTACCTCTGACCCATGTTTATATCTACTCACATGAGGTGCTAATGAGATTCAGTTCATTATAATGCTTAGTCTTTGTCTTGGTTACTTTACTCTCCTTGCTGAGACAAAATACACAATGCCCAAAATGAAGGAAGGAAAGGTTTGCTCAGCTTACAGTTTGTGGAGGTTTTAGTCTATCATCAGCTGGCTCTAAGGCAGTGGCACAGAACAGGGGCAACACTTCAAGGCAGCACAAGACAGCAGAAGCAGCAAAAGCAAAAGGGAACAAGCCTCTTTTCCTCCTTTATATGTAAGCAGGCTATCCCCATCCAGGAGGCATGTAGCACTCACACCATCTCAATGCCTTCCTCTTGCACAGGCTCATCATGAATACAAAGTAGGGACCCAGGCACTTTGCTCAGTCACTTAACTTTCCAAACTTCTCAAATTGACACAATGAAC
>PVLD010026586.1:0-21989 GCA_004027595.1 Dinomys branickii | reverse complement strand
TATTTCTGCTTTAAGCTCTTTCATGGCCTGTTGGAGTTGTTTAATTTCGGATGCAATCGTTTCATATCTTGAAGTTATGAGGCTTCCTGGTTCCCCTGTATCTTCATCTTCAAAACTTGTTCTGGGTGGGGTTGAGTTTTGAGACTGTGTTTTGTTCCTCTGTTTTCCCATTTTTGGGTATCAGATTCAAAATGTGGAGGTATAAATTCCACAGGCAGTTCAGCAGGCGGAGGTCTGCTGCAAAGGCTGCTCCAATGATTCCTTCTCTTGGGGAGAATGTCCCTTAAGCTTTCTGCTGAGATTTGTTCTTCTGTCTTCCCTTTTTTGGGTATCAGATTCAAAATATTGAGCATTAGATTCCCCAGGCAGTTCAGCAGGCAAAGATCTGCTGCAGAGGCTGCTCCATAGACTTTTCTTTGGGGGAATGTCCCTTAAGCTTTCTGCTGAGAGTTCCGCTTAAAAGGCTGTACAGAAGTTATTTAGCTACTCCCTAGCGAGAGACCTGGGTGAGGTGTGTGAGACCACTCCCCCGCCCTCCCAGGGTTCCCTGCAGGTATAGGGATGGATCTCCTCCCCCACTCGGTGATCTGGTCGCGAGCGCAGATAGCTCACCAGTTTTCGGAGTCCCTGCAGGCAGGAAGGTTCCAAGGTGCCAGTTTTTTGTGCTATGCTCGCGATCCGCCGCTCGCAGCCACTTGTTTCCTCACGCTCTCCGGGTCTGGGGGAGGGAGCGGGATGCTCCGCTCCTAGGCTGCGCAGCCTGCCTGATGCGCGCAAAATGTGAGATTGCCGGGCGTTGCCGCTGCTAAAAAGCCGATCTCTGTCGGGAGTCACTGGAAAGCTGCGCCGGCTCGGGAGGCGGGAGGGACCGAGCTGGCTTTGCCCCCAGGGCTCTCGGACCCAGCCAAGCCCCCTACCCGCGCAGAGCGTCCCTGGCTCCCAGCGTCTGGGGCTTTCCCGCGTCTCGCCACGGCAGTTTGGCCGCCCTACCACATCTCCCCCGGCAGCTCAGAGAAACACGTTCAGTTTGATCTTCCCAGCCGAGGTCCCGGCATTCACGCTCGTCAAGTCTGTCTCGAGCTGGTGGTGTTTATCAAGGAGGATCGCTCCTTTGCTGCTCACCTGGTCGCCATCTTCCCAGAAGTCCCCTTTTTTTCTTTTTTAAATTATTTTAAAAATTAAGTATATTGGTACAATTTATACACGTGTAATGATCACATTCATCATAGGGACTTTGTAGCTGTACATGATATACCTTAGTTCCTCTGTTTTTTCTCCATTCTCCTCCCCTCTCTTCAATTCCTGTTTCCCTCTTTATTTACAAAGCTTTATTTCTATTTTAACTTTTTTTCTCATTTTTTTCTTTTCTCATCCATTCCCTTTCCACTTTCCCTTGGAATAATTACTTCCTATTTCATAATATCTATTATACATTTTGGTTCTTATTTACATTTTCAGTTTCTACACCAGAGAGACAATGAGATGTTTACACATGTGTCCAATTTATTTCATGTAAGAGTATGGTCTCAAGGTTTATCCAGTTAGCTACAAATATTTCAAATTTACCTTCTTTATGGCTGAGTAGTACACCATGATATTAAAAAAACCCTGCATTTTAAAAATCTATTTATCAGTTGCTGGGCATTTGGGTTGTTTCCAAAATTTAGCTATCATAAACTGTGCTGCTATAAACATGAGTGCACATAAGTCGCTGTGGTATGATGCTTTTAATTCTTTTGAGACAGTACCAAAAAGGGCAATAGTTGGGTCAAATGGAACCTTAAGTCCTGGCTACTCTCTTTATTTTCAAGAGAACCTCAAGTTGAGAAAGAGTTAATCAAAAGTCAGACAGCTGGCGTATTAGTTTCCTAGGGCTATTGTAACAAACTACCACAAACTCTGGAACTGAACACAACAAAATTTTATTCTCCCTCAGTTTTAGAAGGCAGGAGTTTAAAAATGAAGATACTGGAAGACTTGGGCCCCTGTAGAGACTCAGAGAGGACCTGTTCCATGCACCTCTCCCAGCTTCTGGTGGCCGAGTGCAAGCCCTGGCTTTCCTTGGCTTGGGGCTGTGTGACTCTAATCTCTACTTCCATCTTCATATGCCTTACTGCATTTCTGTGTCTTCTCTTTTTCTCTCCTATTAGCACATTCATTACTGGATTTAGTGCCCGACCTAATTTGGGATGATCTTGCCTCAAGAACCTATTAACAGCTTCTGGAAAGACTACAAATAAGGTCACATTGTGAGGTTTGAATGGACATATTTTGGGGAAGTCACACTTCAAATAATTAGTGAGTGGTAGAACCAGGATTCAAACACAGGTCTGTTTGACTTTAAGATCTCAATCTCTCTCTGTTTGTTTGTTTGTGACAGGGTCTCATTATGTAGTTCAAGCTGGTCTTGAACTCACTTTTGTAGCCCAGGCTGGCCTCAAACTCACAGCAATTCTCCTGCCTCAGCCTACTGAGTGCCAGGATTACAGGCATGTGCCACCATGCCCAGCTAAGATCTCAATATCTTATCCATTGTTTTACATTTTTCTTTTTGTGAAATCACACACACAAAGTATAACAAATGCTCAATAAACTTTTAGCAGCTGAATGAGAATTAAATAATAACTGTAATATTTAGACAGATCTCTTGAAGTGTGTTATACTGGAATTTATTGTAAAATCCTTTCTTAGAAAACTACTTCTAAATCGTGCATAGTTACTAGTCCTCCTACAAAGATGTCACTAACTTGCCACTTCCTCCTTGTCATTATCCTCTTTGATCCCTCACAATCTGCTGTTTTAACACAGAAACCAAAAGCAAATTACAAAGTCACTCGGGAAAGGATTAGAGAGAGAGGTATGGTGAAGAGCCTTACTAATGATGTGAAATCAGTCCATATCCGGCTCATTACCCTTGATGAAAGGTAAAATTAGCAGTCACAAGCCTCTGTCAGTGTCTCTGTTTCTTAACTCTTGAGTAAACGTTGGACTATAATGCCAATCTGCTTTTCATGTTTTCCAAGAACTCTCCAGTAGGATTCCTCGAACAAGCAAGTAGCAGCATCATGGGGTTTTCTTGCCACTTAATGTGTTCAAGTCCAAGGATGTTTCTGAGGTGGTCAGTCTTTCCAGTCTGTGTCTCAGAAGAAGGAAAAGGCCTGGAAAAAGAGAGCAGGTATTTTCAGTTGAAAAATGTGGTAATATTGTTGATTAGCTAAGTATATGAGATAAAATGTTTAGTGAATGCTAATCAGTTTCTTCTTTCAACAATTATTTCAAAGCTTGACATGGTGGCACATGCCTATAATCCCAGCACTGTGGGAGACCGAGGCAGAAAGATCACAAGTTCAAGTTCAGCCTGGAAAACTTAGCAACTTAGCAAGACCCTGTATCAAAATAAAAATAAAAATAAAAATAAAGGGCAAGTAGTACAACTCAGTGCATCCACCCTGGATTTAATTTCCAGTCTGCAAAAGAAAAAAACTATTTTTAGGGTTGGGTATGTAGCTCACTGGTAGAATACTTGTCAGGTTTAGATGAAGCTCAGCTTCAAATTGCAGCACCAAATTTTTTTCTCTGAAATTTATGCAGAAAAAGATTTTTATACAAAACCATTAATTTTGAGAGGTTACTTCAATTGTACATTGAGGACAACTAATATATTTTCACAATCAAAAAGTAAAAACTTTTAAAAGTAAATTTGGATTGCATGTTATGGTAAACTTTCTAATTGTCAACACAAAATATGATTATATTTTTATATGATAAATACAGGGTTTTTGGATAAAATTTGTAGGATTAAATTTCTCTGAAACTGTCTGAGTACCGTTTGGTCCCCACAAAAGTGGGGCTTGGGAAGGAAGTGGCAGAGTTAGTTCTGTTGTTCAAAACAATGAGGCGTAACCAAATGAGAACTCACTGTCTTTACGTTTTTCAGGACACTTATCCATGTTTTCGTGATAAAAAGTAAGGTTACTAATTTCACAATCCCATCACGCCTGAACACAGAAAACTTGTCAACTAGAACTGGTATTTTGTGAGCCCTGAACAATCCTTAGATCTCAAGAACTCCGTTCTTTGTATTCGCTAAACTTCCTTGAATGGCCTGATCCTGAATTGGGTTTCAGATTAAATTACCCAAGTTCCAACTTTCTGTCCATTTCTATCAGAAAGAGCCAGGACGGCTTCTTTCCAAACTCACGCCAATTTCAGCGTGTCCTGCCATCAGCTCTCTACAGCATTTGACAAACGGAGATACACTGCCACTCTTCGGACGCATCTACCATATAACTATCTGCCGACCTCTCTGACTGTGCTTTCTCATTGCTCCTCACTGAACTCTCTCCAAGACAGCGCCTTTAAACCTAATACTCTTTTGGATGCTGTTCGGAGACCCCTGGCCTTCTCAGCAATCACCCCCAAAATTACAGTTTAAATCAGGCACTGGTAAGATATAACACTGATGAAGTGCTTGTTTTTGTAAAGTGTTTTGAAACACAACTTCCATTATTTAGGGGCTGAGGATATAGCTCAGTGGAATAAGTGCTTGCCTAGCAAGCGCAAGGTCCTGAGTTCGATCCCCAGTACCGCAAAAACAAAACAAAACAAAAAAAAACTTCCATTATTTAGTTACATATTGTCTGTGACTATTTTTGTGTTTCAGTAGTAGTCTGGTAGTTAAACCATGTGTATTGCAAAACCTAAATTATTTACTATCCAGTCCCCTTACATAGAACATTTGCTGACCTTTGGCTTAACCACTTTTACACTGATGATTCCAGTCTCCAATCATTGCACTTAACTCTGTGGAAGACTAGGAAAAGCAAAAAGTAAGATCAAGGCCAAAAGTCAATGAGCAGCCAGTGGATTCAATGTATGATCTTTTAAGAAAAAAAAAAGCAATTTTTTTTTATAGGAAGAAGATGTCTAAAGTTATTTAGAAAGATTCTTTTTGGCCCTACATCATGGATAACTGTTAAAAAATGAGGAAGCTCATTTTAACATGAATGACAGGTGGAAAGATAATGGGTCTGACTTTGGGATCCCTCCCATCATAGTATCAATAAGGCAGCCAGGGCATGTCTAGAAAGGGTCAGAAATAGAAGGCTGAAACTAGAGACAGAAGTGTGAGACTACAGATTTAACAGTCTTCACTGTTGCCGTGAGAGCTATGCCATGGACTGGGAATGAGATCAGCCAGCAAGCATGTATGTAGAGTGTGCTTTAGCAAGCCCAGGGAAAGGAGGCCAAGGGAAAATAATACCTTCTCAGGTGTAACACTAACTCACTAATTTAGTAAATGCTGATACTGTTTAAGAAAAGAGATAAGGTAATCCACAGAAAAAAACAAGAGAGCCGTGCCCTAAGTGTTCCATGTCAGGGATCAAATGTTCAAAAGTCCTGGTTGCTGTAGTAGCGGCTGTCACTTCAGCCAACCAATCTTGTAACTGTAGATAGCCTGATAGAGAGATAAGTAATTCCCTGGTAAATTTAATCCATGTAGACCATCATTTAGATTGATCTTAACATTCATTCTCAATAACAAATTCTTTTGTTTGAATTACCTGAACAACTAGTCCTGTATCCACTAAACTTTTTAATTAAATGATTGTGTTTTGATATAGTTATATTCAATTAAAAAGTGTTGTTAATGTGTAATTTTTTTCAAATATGCTTTTTATTTGGAAATGATTTTAGATGTAGAGTAAAATTACAAAGATCATGCATAGAGGTCCAGAATAGCCCTCAGTTTGTGTTAACATTAACATCATACATTACAATAGCAGCTTTGTCAAAATTTAGGAACCAATATTGGTACTATTACTATTGGTATTATTACAGTTAACTACATTCCACCCATGTAGATTCCACCAATATTTCCATTAATGATCTTTTTTCTGTTTCAGAATGCCACATAGCATTTAGCTATTAACTCTCCATAGTCTCTTCTGCTTTGTAACAATTTCTCAATCCTTCCTTGTTTTTGTAATCTTGACAATTTGAAGAGTACTGGTGAGCAAGATGCAGTGACACACAGGAATAAGCCCATCTATGAGGGAGTTGAGACAAGTTTGGGGCCAGCCTGAGCAATTTAGCAAGACCCTGTCTCAAAATCTAAAAAGCTCAGGATGTAGCTTACTGGTAGAGTGTTTGCTTAATATGCACAAGACTGCATGTTCATTTCCTAGTACTGTACAAGAAAAAAAAGTACTAGTGAGACATTTTGTAACACCTCCTTCAATTTGTATCATATGTGCTTTCTCATGATTAAATTGAAGCTAAGGCTCTTGGGAAAAGTACCACATATGTGAAGTGGCCTCTCATTATACCAGGAGATGTACATTATCAACATGACATATATCCACTGATGTTAGCCTTGACCACTTGATTAAGGCAGCACTGCCTAGTTTCTCCACAGTTACTTTTTAACCCCTGTCCATATGCTATTCTTGGGAAGGAAGCCCCTAAGTCCAGCCCACACTCAAGGGAATTAAATCTTTAGAGAAAGGAATACCTATTTATATTGTTTGGAATTCTTTAAGTAGGTTTATCTCTTCTCCTCCACCAATTTGCTTGCCCTATAGTACATTTATATCAATATGGATCAATGTATATTCATTTTCTGTTGCCATGCTGTAATTCAATACCTTGCTCTCTTCTGTTTTTCAAACTGTTCCAGCGCTGGCTGTGGGTGGAGCTCTCAGGCTGACTCCTGCAACCCTTTGATGTGCCTTCCTTCTATATCTTTTGCACTTCCTTGCTTTCTGGCACCGAAAGCTCATTTTATATTTTATCCCATAAGTTACTCACTTTTTAGCTTTTATTTTTTCGTACCAAGAACTGAACCCAGGACCTTGCTCTTGCCAGTTAGCTATTTTTAATAAAGAAAGGAAAGAGTTGATCAGTTGCCTAAAGTATTAAACATATAGTTTGTCATATGACCCAAGAGTTACATTCCTTAAAAAATGAAAATGTCTAAAAATACCTTGTAAGTGAATATTAATAACAGCATTGTTATAAAAGCCCCAAATTGGAAACAACACATATTTTCTGAATTGATGAACAGACAAATAATGCATGGCATACCTATTCAGTGGAATTAGTCATAAAAATGAAAGAATACCAGTACATGCTACAACATGTACAAGCCTTGAAAACATTATGTTAAGCAAAAGAATTCCATGACAAAAGGCTACATGTCTGATTCCATTTATATAAATGTCCAAAATCTACAAATCCAGAAACACAGAAAAGTAAATTAGTGTTGGCCAGGAGCTACAGAGAGAGAAAAAGAGGAAGCAACTGCTGTTATGGTTTGTGCCTAGATATCCCATTATAGCCTCATGTGGTTATGGAGGGCATGTTTTTCAGAGGCGGCTGAACCTAAAATTTGTGATTGATTCATGGTCCAGGGCTGGGTTTAAGGATGTGAGTGCTACACCCACCCTAGGCGGGGGAGCCTGCACACAGTATAAGGAACAGAAAGAGGTTTGTCTCTCTCTCCTTCCTCACTTGTTGCTCTTGCTATCTTCTGCCACCATGAACAGTTGCCCCTCGGCCATGTGCCACTCTGTCTTGGAGCCAGTTGGTTATGGACTGAAACTTCTACAAATTGTAAGTTAAGGAAACCTTTCCCCCTTTAACTTTGGGTGTCAGGTATTTTGTCTCAGCAGTAAGAGAAAAGTTAACTAAGACTACCACTAATAGGGAGAGGGTCTCCTTTAAGGATGATGAAAATATTGTTAAACTAAGTAGTAGTAAGAATAGTTCAACTCTGTAAATATACTAGGAACCACTACATGGATACTTTTAAAAGATCAGTTTATAAAATATCAATTATATCTCAATAAAGCCATTGTTTTAAAAAGAAAATAATATTTTATATGATTTCCCACTGGCTATCAAAGGATCTTCAACAATTATAGATGTTTTTATGCTTTCAAGTTCAAAAATACTTCAAAATAAACATGGTAGTGAACATGGTAATTCTGTTGGCCTCTACTGATTAGGCAACACTGTATGCTATGCCACATGTAGTTGAATGACTCTGAGCTACAAAATAGCAATTTCATCTAGTTCAATGTAACTCAAGCTTAGGCATTTGAATATGCTATATATAGTTTTACATACCAGAAATATCCCATCAGCTGAGAAATAGATCCAAAGAGACTCATTGAGGTGCCTCAGGTCACACAATAGGTAATACTACAAGCAGTATTCAAATCCAGATCTGAGTTCATTTTTGCTGGTTTACATGGGCTTCTACAGTAAATCAGGCTCTTCAATTTTATAAGTAAATATTTTTATGAAAGTAGCTGTTTATAAACATAGTTACTTTTCAAAAGATGATTGGAAAATTGGACTGCCCATCTCCAACTTGAACTAGACTCTTGGTAGAGCTAAAATCAGAGCTTACTGTCCTGTGGTTCAGACTTACCGATTAAGGTATTTTTCTTCACATTGCTAGCAGTCCTGTCATCTCTAGGTAGGAAGGACCTCTCGTTTATAAATCTTGACTCAGACAAGACAGTAAGAGAGGGAACCTAAGGACTTTATTCAAACAGAAACAGTCAGTGACTCACAGGTTGGCTGAAACTGTAAACTTTGAAACTACAAACTGATTTTCAAGTTTTATCTCAGTGGCCCCTTACCCTAATGTGATCTTGCCCTAAATTCTCAAAATGAGATATATGAGTGCAAACCTTTTAATAACTAGATCTGTTGTCCTCTTCCCCATACCACTCTCCCCTCTTCTTTGATGCTGTCTCACCTTTCCGTTCCTGTTCTCTCTAATTTTCTCCATTTCAGGGTTGGCACAAGCCTCTGATTAATACTAGCTGCATTAAATATCATACGAATGCTATGAGTGAATAAAGTTCAGCTCAGATCATATCACCAAATATATAGTTATGAGTTGGGATTGTTCCTTTGTTTGTGTGCTGTATTGTTTGGGTTTTTGTTTTGGTTTGGTTCTTTGCATTTTCAGGGAAGGAATACATGTTCTTATAGAATAAGACCATCTGTGTTTAGAAGAAAATAGAAAGTAACAACTCCTCCACCTAGCTTCCACATTCCAAAACTTAACTTGTTTTATTTTTCCTCCTTAAAACCCAACACTGATACAGCATGTATTTGTTTTCTCACTTCCCATATTCAAAAGAAGACTCCATTAAGGCAGGGGTGTTTGTTCCCTGTGTTTAGAATACAGCTTGATCTATAAGAGGTCCTCAGTAAACATCTGTGAAATGAACAAATGAAGTAGCAACAGTGAAAGCTAATGCAAAAGAAGCAATCATATTAAGGAGAATTGTAGACCTTTTTCTCTTTGCATTTGTCTTTATGGTTATTACAATATTGTACTGAACAATTGAATAAAAATCAAAGGAAAAAATGCTTCTGATTCCCCTTGAAAATGCTGTCTAATTCTGATAGCCTTTTTGAGAGTAGCTGACTGACTTGAAACATGAGAGGAGGGTAAAGATTAAAGGATTTACTGAGAGGAGAGGAGAAAGCATGGGGCCCCTGGGCAGGATCATAGTAAAAGAAGGCAAAGGAAAGAGATAAAGTTCATTGCACAAAAACATGAAACAAATTTTCTCCTTTCTTTTCTCCTCCTCCCTCTCTGTCTTTGAAGCATAGCTGATTTTTTGTCATCAAATTAATTGTGATAGTTAGAAAAGACATTAATTAAGCACAAATTCTGTTTTAAACAATGTGAGTAGATTGCAACCCTCTTCAAAGAAACCTATAGCCTTTGGCTGAGGGAAAAAGTGAACATGAATGGCAGAAGAAGTCAGGCCACATGTTCAGAGCCAATTAGATTCACAGGATGTCTGTAATTTAGCACTTTATAGTTAAACAATGAGCCTTTTTTCACTAAACATCCTACTACCAGTTACAAAGTCCATACTATTATGAGAATTTTTTTCATAACTATAACCTGTCACTCACCAAAATGACATCTAAAAAAGTCAATTTCAAGAATTATCTTGGCTGTCACTCAGTCTCATAAATCTTGCCAAATCTTTTTGGAGCAAGCCTGAGAGCACAGAATTATACAAATTAGGATGTAAGTCTGCTACACCTGTTGCCTATAAACTGTGGTTTATTACCAAAAAAATACAGTTGTAAACCTATATGCCTCAAGGCTGGCTTTATGGTGAAAACCAAGAACCCCTGATTCTTGCTCTGGATCACTCATAGTTGTCTTGACAACACAGCGTTCACTAATTTGTAGCAAGCTACCCCCGATTCTAGTGAATTATGAACTGTTTTGATGAATCACTGCTTCCCTAAAATAAACCATATTACCCATAAAATGATGAAAAAGTAAACAAAGCTGACAATACAATCGCTTAAAAGTGCTTGCATTTTTCAAATAAGAGTACAGTTTCTCTGACAATAGATTTCCTGATCCAATTTTAAATCTACTAATTATATCTTGACTTCATAAATCTATCCCCTTTCATTTTCAGTAAAGGAGTCAGACTCAACTCATCTTCAAGACCACAGAGATTTGCTCTGTGTGGCTGGTTACTGCCCCTCTCTCCCCAGATAGTAACAATTTACATTTGTACAGCTTGTCACAGTCTTCACATGTCTTACATATAAACATTTTTTCACCTAATCTATGATGGAATACCTACTAATAGACATCTTTAGTCACAGTTTTACAGATGTGAAAATAAGGATCAGAGAGTTTAGTAACTTGCAAATAATCAGACAATGACCATAATTTTACCCAATTTACCTTCAGGCTGTGATATCTATTACCAGTAACCTCGGTGTTTTCTTTGGGGTTCTGGAGAAGGTAGGGCATATGTGTGCATTAGGAACCTCAGGCACTAAGTAGGGCTTCAGAGTTGAACTTGCTGCAGACCTTAATTAGACCCTGGATATTCTGATGTCTTCTGCTGCTCCTCCTTGACCTATGCCTCAACACTGTCTTAATAATCAGGTTATGTCCCCATTCTTCTGCTGGCACTGGAGCTATAGTGACAGCCCATTCATGCTTATCTTGGCTTAATATTTGATAAAACACCTATCATTTCCCAGCTTCGTCTTTTTAGAAAGTGGACCCAGTACCCTTTATTCTAGCTGGAAACATGTCTCTAACCGTAAAATTTCCTTGTAACGATGGCATAATGAGGCTATGCACACCTGCACAGAGGAAGGCACATCTGGAGAATCCCCCAAACTACTCCAGATACAAGGTAAGCCCTGGCCCCAGTGAAGCCTGTGGAAAGGAGCCAACCATATAAATAGCTCCTAGAGGACAATATTGAACAAGTACAATGTACAATATTGAACAAATTTATCTTCAAGAGTCGATTATCAAAATCCAAACTTGTTCTGTTATTTGTCGATGAAGATGGAGGGGCAGGGAAGGAGGAAGTAAACAATAGAACACCATATTGTTGAGAAGTTTTGAGATTCTCAGACATACGTAACTAGAAGAAATCCCTGTATTACTTGGGATTACATTCACCTAATCTAATAACTACTAGAAAACTCAAGTGAGTAGTGTCCAAACGACAAAACAAATTACTCTGTTAGATATTCAGAATTGGTAACAGAATGCAGAACCTATAGATTTCTTAAAGAACCTCAACTGCTTTCGTATGTATGTTCTACCACCCCTAATGGACAGTCTTTATTTATCTGGCTCAAAATGGCTGCCTGAGCTCCAGTAACACTTCAGTGTATCCCGCAGTAGCTCTAAGTAAAGAACTGAGGAAAGTATACCTCAGCTCCTGAAATACTTGTCAGAAAGTTATGTACTTATAACCTACTGGGTAAAATTTAGTGACATGGCCATATCTTGCCTCCAGGAAAGCCAATATTTAGCCTTTATTCTAAATAACTATGTGCCTTCCTGAAAATTGTGACTCTATCACTAAATAATAAAAGGTAAATTAATATTATATGGCAACCGGGAGATTTTTTTCCTATCTGTTCCTTCCTCAAACAACTGTTAGAACTCTTCTCAGAGCAAGAAGAGTCTTCATCCTCACCTTCCTCCAGAACTCATGACTTCCCCTACCATCTATCCTGCTTCCACACACATACAAAGTCATGTCCCTTGGTATCCAAATAGAGTTCACAAGTGAAATTTGGCATCCTGTAGACGACAAAAAGTTCATTGTAAGAAATTTTCTTAAATTCTGGGGCCTCAGACTTTGAGTTTCTGATTCAGTGATTCTGAAAAGTATCCTGAAAATTAAATCTGAAAATTAAAACAAAAACAGCCTGAGGGTCTAGCCAAGTGCTCTACCTAGAATTTTTGAGGCCCTAGCTTCAGTGCCCAGAATGAAAAAAAAAAAAAAAAAACCCTGTACGATGCTGGTTAATCAGTATTTTCAGTTAAAATAGGTGAGATTTATAATACAGCACTTTCTTTATGTATGCTATGCTTCAATTTAAAAAAATATTCTAGTGTTAAAAAGTATTTCCAGAGCATTCTGTTACACACAAAGATATGTTATACACAGACTCTATAGAAAGAAGCTTGTCCAGGGCTCAATTCTGCCTTGTTTTGGAAACTTTTCATATGCTATTTCACCTGGCTAGACTGCTATTATTTTTACACAAACTTATAGAAGGAAATATTCACTAAGTCACATATTAACAACTAAATCCAGGAGTAGGACAGGTGTGAGAAGGGTGTGAGTTGGAATGTTGTCCCACAATTTGGGGGACATACTGCTGCTTTTCAGCATTTAACAAGCTTTGCAGTGCATATTTTATTTTTATTTTCTTCTTGGTTTCCATTCAGTTTATCCTTTCTCCACTGGCTTCTCCCTTCTGCCTGTCTGGTTCCACCTTTTACTGGAAGAGAAATTTCGTTGTCATAAAAAGCTGTACAGGTAAGGGAAAGGCTAGATGGGGAGAAAAATGAGAATTGTGGGAAAAAATATCCTGTCTAGGATGTCTTGTTAACTATGTGCCTCGCTGAAAATCGTGATTTTACTCTAGCCAGAAAGGCTCTGCCTATGAGGGAGATCAGTGCAGCCCTTGTTGCCATACGCAGTGACAGGAAAATACACTAGAGTAGGGGTTACCTCAGGAATTCTGGGCTCTCCTCCTACTTGAAGTAGCAAAAAAAAAAAAAAAAAAAGAGTACTGTGAGAAGATCTAACACCACACAGGTCTTCTCAGGGGGAAAAAAATAGAAAATCTTTTATAACAGGATACTATGTATAGAAAAACAGCTCACATTCCAAGCCTTGCTTCCCATTAAGTATTACTGGTGATGTTTTGAAATGCTTGCCTATCATATCAACCCCAAATAAAATATTCACCGCAGTCGTAACAATTTTTACCTTAGTTCTGTTTTGAAATGTTTGCTGATGTTGCAAATGTTCCCTCTTAGAAATGTGCTTCTTTTAAAACAATGCCAAATGTTTTTTCTGTGCATATAGGACATTTTATTTTGAAAATCCTTGCTGGTGTATGCAAGGTCTGTGCAGTGTCAAAAAACATATTTAATCAAACATCCCTGGGAGAACAGCTTAGTACCATTAGCTTCATTATACAGATAAGAACCTTGAGATCTAAACAGGTTAACTAGAGGTTGCAGGATGTTCCTTGGTGGCTGAGTGCTCCAAAAATATTACAGAAGGAAAAATGTGATCTTTAGTAGAAAAGAAACAAGGGAAAACAGTCTAGAAGCAAAAAGAATTTATACCTTTGTTTTGAAAGCTTTCATGGCTAATGTCAAAGAATACAGTGTTCTCCAGAGCTATGTACAGTTTTCTCCTCTAGCATTTCGGGGAATTATACTACTTCATCTCTAGAATTCAAGCAAATTAGAGATATACCCATGACTTTCCTCTGCAGAGTACAAAATGTTAAGAAAATTCTGGTTATGTTATTGCTATCAATATTGTGTATATCAGCACATTGCTGAAGCTGTATATCCCATTTATTTAAAACTAATAAATAAATTACAAGAACATACCAATTCTAGTGTTCTAATCACCAAATATGTATTGAGTAGCAGCCTTTGATTAGTGAGTTTGTTAAGTATGTAATTATAAAAGATAACTCCTACCATCCAGTAGTTTAGTACATAGAAGAGAAACATGAGATCCAATCAAATAGTCCAAAACAACATAATTAGTGAAATTAGAAAAGCGTGTAGTGTGTTCTAGAGGCAGAAGAGAAGAGTGTACTGTGCTCTTTCTGAATAAAAAAGTTCACAAAATAATTAAAGGATGTGATACTTGAGCAACAGTTTAAAGTCAAATCAGGTGAAAGGCATACTGCACAGATATAATTGTAGTAGAAGGATTGCAAGCCGTATTAAGGGTATGCTATGTGATCCTCTTGTGTTGAGTATAGGTGGGAAATAAAGATTGAAAAGAAATGAGATAGGCTTGTGAATGGCTACATTCCATCATCAGTGAGGAACGACTGCAGGTTCTAAATCAGGGAAGGACCATGATCATATTTGTGTTCTGCAAAGACAAATCTGGGCAGAGAATGGCTTGAAAGTGAGGTTCTGGAAGTAAACGATGTTGAATAAGGAAACCCTGAGTCTACACAGTGTTCCAGGGCAGAGATGAAGACCTGAATAATTATGATGGAGGTAGGAGTAGAAACAGCTTCAAAAGACACTTGGGTAGTAGAATCAACAATACTCAAAACAAGTGAAGTGGTGACTTGGGTTTTATGTGCAGCTTGTTTATTGATTTAAGATATTTGGCTCACCATTGCTTCTTTTCCCTCTAGCTAACATAGTATTCTTGCCATCTTATGTTTATCTAATCATTCATTCACTTAATAGGTACTTATTGAACCCCTATTATGTACAAAGGTCTATATTAATACTATAAAGCATTTAAAAGGAGTGTAAGAAATGGTATACTCATACTAAACATTTAAATAATGTAAGACAAAATCATATTTAGCACCAAAATGAGTGAGAAAAGGAGTTCAGAAGAGAAAAGCATCTGAGTGGGGTTCATTTAGAGTCACCTTAAGTTAAAAAGTCAAGTAGCTCCCTCCTCCAGCCTCCTTTTCTGAACCCTTGATCCAAGGTACCCATTGTCCTTCCCCCACTCCTCCCTCAGCCAAGCACAAATGTATCAGTTGTCTCAGGGAGTCCCACTGTGAATTCCTTCCTATCAGGCCATATGATATCTTCTCTCACTCTCCTTTCCCTTTCCTTCACTCAATCTTACCTACATAGTCGACTATCATTTCTTGGGAGTCCAATTTTCTCCTAAGCACATATAATTAATTAACAGTGTAAATATTACCACTATCATATGATTTCCAGACTAAAGAAATTATTTGATCATGGTATTGAACATCAGTTTAGTGAGGCAGAGCAGTGGTGGTAACATTTTTGACCAGAAGGCCAATGTATGTAGCCTTCCGTTCTTCCAATGCAATAGGCCAGCCCACTGTGAGAATCTCTTAAATTGGTTTCCTTACAAGTGGGGATAGAGAGGTGCTGACTGCAAAATGTTCACCTGGAGAGTTCTCCATGGGCAGTGCAATTGGAAACAGAAGAGCTACCACAAAAGTATTGCAATTGAGGGCTCAGCCAATCCTAAACAGAGCCAGGATAACTCCTCTCAGCATTTCTCCAGAGGTAAAGGAGCTGGGTCCTTTACCCCTAATCATTTTGCCCACAGCTGCCTTATAATGGGGGTGGCTCCTTGGTCAAGGGAGTTCTTGGTGGCAGAGGACTCCACTGAGAAACAGTGCAAGCTGACACCAGGCAGTATGCCCAGAAGGAGAAAGCTTTTCTTGAAGAGAGAATTCTAGAGGAGCCCAGCATTTGGAGGCAAGATCAGGGGAGTGTCTATTAATACTAGGTTGACATGAACTCCCAAGTTATTTTTTAGACTAGTCCTCCCACACTAACAGAGGTGTTGCTGGTATGATTCTCTTATACCTAGCCTATATTTACCTTCTGTGATCAACAAATTAAATTAAATGACACAAGATAACAGTCCGAATCATCTTAACAGGACTCCTTCATGACAATGACACAGTGTAATGATCTCCCTAGATGGGTTGAATGATGCATCAGTTTGTGAATCATCCTTTCTGAAGCACAGAGTGAACATTTAATGTGAGACTGCTGATACAACTGCAAGAATATCTGAATACTCTGAATTTGGTTTTTAACTTGAATTCAGGCCTTTGGGCTCTTGTACACTCAGAAGAAAATTATATTTGAATTGAAACTCTGCCCTTGGAATGAGGCAAGAGATTTGCTCTTTGTAACAATCTGTACCTGTACACATGGAGCAAAATAGAACTCTGAGTAACTACAACTTTGTAAACCCTTCATCCTTTAAGTAAAGTAAGAAAAAAGGTAAAGATTAGATTTCATACTTTCAATGTAGTACATAGTCTAAATTTTATCAAATACTTCTAAAAAGGAAGTATTTCTCTTGTCAAAAAAAGAAAGTGGTCTTCATTTTAGGACAGGTAATTTAATGTGGCACCATTTCATTTGAAACATTGACTCTATCTTCTACCAAAAATAACTACTTTTGAATTAAAAACACATTCCACTGGGCCAAAAATTATAACCTCTAATGAGTTAGTTGCTAAGACAAAAATACCTGAAACCCAAAGTTAAAGGAGGGAAAAGGTTGATTTAGCTCATAGTTTATGGAGGTTTCAGCTCATAATCAGCTGGCTGCAAGACAGGGTGGCACATGGCGTGGGAAGACAGCAAGAGGAACAAGAAGGGAAGGCAAGTCTCTTTCTGTCCCTTATATTGTATCCAGTCTACCAGGACTAGGGCGGTGCCAATTGAATCAGTGGACTGATCCACAGTCACCCAACCTTAATCCCAGCATTGCACTATGAATCAATCACATACTCTAGATTCACTGACCTCTGAAAAAATTCTATGACCACATGAGGCTTTGGGGGGACACAAAATATAACACTCTAATTATCCACTCTAAATTAATGATGGTCTCAGTTGAGTCTCTAATATGTTTAGACATACTCTTTTTCATTGTACTCAGAAGAGATGTTCAAAGTTGATATGTGTGACTCCTTAACATAATTTTGAAATTTAATTTGTACCCCTTAATATATCAGTTTTATAAAATCTTGAGCACTAGGGCCAGTTTCTGGTGAGATGACTTTGGAATTATAACTAAGGAAGTTGCAAACCTGTGGGAGCTGTCTGGGTCCCAACAAGCATCAAACACATCAGTCATAAAAATGGAATTCATTAAAAGGGTTTGATAATTCTGCCAATTTAACTGGCAATTATATTAAGACTATTGCTAGTTTCTTGAAGAAGAGTTAAAAAAACAAACAAAACAAAACTTCCCAGTAACTAATTTCTGAAGGTATGTTTGATAACTCTTCCAAGAATGATTATTATACCCAGAAAAATGTATACTATCCTACCAAGTTGAAGGGATTGACATTATGCTTCATGATTCCCCAGCTATAAAAAGCCACATGTTCTTATATTACCCATTCATTTGGGTAAGCAAGTAGAATTGCTCATGAGAATATTACTAAAACTCATTAACAGAAGCAAACTAATTTCTTCACAATTATATATACCAGCAAACATGCAGGGAAACACTGTAGTAAATGTATTAGAACTAAAAGGAAAACTAGAAGTTGGATTCACATTTCTGTATAGATTTAACTGAAATTGAATCTAGGTGTGGGAGATGGTGGGAAAGATTAGAGGTTTGGAAATAATTTATCCTTTCAGTCTAATTCAAAATACTAATGAAGACAAATCCTTTTGTCTTTCCCTTTGAGCTTTTAAAATACAGGAAGCTCATAACAATGCTTAATACTTAAATAATACCTTTCTTCTTCAAAGAGTTTTAAATACAGTAACTACCTTTAAATTCAACTCTTACTTTAAACTCAAATTGTTGAATGTCATTGACAGTGGCAGATAAGGAGAGACTAATTGGTCCACAATCATGAACATGTGCAGTGAGTGGCTAAATTCCTGAGCCTTTTTATATCTTTTTATGTTTTAAAATAAAATTTAATATTGTTTTTCTCTTACACAAAAGGAATATACATTTTTGAAAAAAACTTAGAAAATAGAGGAGCAAAAAAAATTGAAAAAATGAAACTCTAATCTACTTTATAGATGGTAGCAGCATCTACCATTTTTTAGGAATTCAATGCGTCAGTGTGAAATAATGGATTTTTTAGCCTGAAAGCTGTTCTAGCATAACTAAATAAATGCAATGATTCTGTCAACAAACAAAAAATAGCAAAGTGCATTTAAATCCTGCAACTTGATTGTTTAAAAACCATCTATTTTTGAACAAGATGGTTTGGTTTCAACTCTATCAATCCAAATATTTACTAGATCGTGTTAACATGATCTTGCTAGTTTTGTCTCTGAATTTCCCTCATTCTTTATTCATATGTTTATTCATTCAGCAATTATGGATTAATCACATATTATATGAACAGCTTAATGCTAGATGCTGAAGAAGATACCTAGTTTTTTTAAAAAAGCCTGGGAATCTGGCTCCTTGTTTCATGAGTTGGACTCATCTAATTTTTCTCTTTCTCCCTCTCCCTCTTCCTTTCCCTCTCCCTCTCCCTGTCCTCATCCCTCCCCCTTCCCCCCTCCCCCTCCCCTATCTCTCTCCCTCTACCTCTACCTCTCTGTCTCCTTCTTCCTCTCCCTCTCCTTCTTTTGCTTTTTGAGGCAGGGTCTTGCTATGTAGTTTGTAATTCAGGCTGGCCTCAAACTTGCAGGAGTCTTCCTACCCCAAAACCCCCAGTGCTGGGATTATAGGCGTGCACTAGCATCCCTGGCTGGACTCATGTAATTTCTAACACTATAAGAAACTACTACTGATACATGCAAGAAAAATTTAAGCAACTTAAAACTAAATACCTTTAAATAGCTCAGATTTCTCTTTCCATTTTTCTAAGTAGCAGCTTTAATGAACTAAAATTTGCATGTATATCTTGACCAATTTTGCATGCTTATATCTGGTAACTGGAACAACAAATGTGAAGACAACAATATGCAATGTGACAACCATTGCTGAATTCCTACCATCTTGTTTTATGAAGCTCTGTATCCTTTCTAAATTTTTTTATTACTTGTTACTGTTTAGTTTGATCAATCTTGCATTCTTACATCTGGTAAGCTAAGCAACATTGTTGAAAATAAGAATACATAATATAACAACCATGGTTAATCATCTTGTTTTGAAATCCTGTATTGTTTTTATTGTTTTTGTATTGTTTTGTTTTTGTTTTCATTGTTATAATTTTGTTATTGCTTTTTCTTCTCTTTAAAATAAAAATAAAATAAAATAAAATTTGCATATACAATTTATAAACTTACAGTGTGTGATTCATAGATTTTGACATATTGACAGTGTGCCACCATGACCACAATCAAATTTAGATCATTTTTGTTATCCCTAAACAAAATACTCTGCCCACTAGCCGTCATCTCCCAACCCCTCCCTTCTAAATTCAGGCAACAACTGAGCTACTCTCTGTCTTCATAGATTTTTCTGTTCTGGGAATTTATTTATTTTTAAATTCAAAATAGACAATGCCCAGAGCAACACTAAAGACTTTAACATAGTCAAAGAAATGGAAATCCTGCAAAATGAGCTCGTACATCATACTGGAATGAAATCAGAAACAAGTAGCAGAAACATATTCAGAATATAGTAACTTTTTTCTCTCTCTCTCCTTTTTTCTGTCTTTTATCTCATATTTCTTTCATTTATAAGTTATTCTAGATCAAGTTAATCTACGGATTTATTTTTCATAATAATTGAGTCTTTATACCCTCTTAAACTATGTACTTACTTTATATGTACAGTAATATATAATGTAAATTTTGCTGCTAAGAGAAATGCCATTTAAATACTGGGATATGGAAATAATTGCAATGTGCACAATAAAGAATTTCTCATTCAGTGAACTCATTTGAAACATGGAAGGAATTTTGCCCTCTTGTATCCTGATAATACTCCTTATCTATCTCTAAGGACCAAATGGATATCGCCATCTCCAGTAAATTTCTACCTCAGTAAATACTTCCCATTTTTGAAATCCTATGGTACCTTTTGTACATGTATTGTACACCAAGTCATGCATTGAAGACAGACATCAGCTTAGCTATCCTGCTCACTGGATATATTTGCCCTCCCAAGCTAGATTATAAATGCTTTGAGGGACAACTCTCTTCCTTACATCTTATTACATTTTCCCAGAATACCTTCCAAGTAATTGTGTATAACTGCAAGAAATTCTTTTCACATAAAACCCAAAGTTGCAATGCAGTAGCCTTGGTGATGTTCAGTGATGACTGTATGTTTTATTGCATTTTCTCTTTAAAACTACAGTAAACCCCATATTCTTCAATAATGTACTCTTTCTTCTTAAACAAATTGATAATTTTGTGCCTTCCTTTGTTTAACAGTCAAAAGATTTTAAGAGGTCCATTGGACAGGTCATTGGTCTCAGGCTAGATCCTGTAAGACAACTACCCCAATGCTTTGGTCTCAGAAATGGATACCTTATCAAGAGAGGGAAATGGTGAAAAAACATTTTTTTGTGTTTTTCTGAAAATATCCTTTTATTATGTACCATGATGCTATAGGTCAGGGCTTAGCTGGACAATTCTGTTCCCTGTGGAGTTGACAGAAGGTATTTGACAGTGTTTTGCGGCAGAGAGGTCGGTCTGGAGAGTCAAAGTGGCTCCAGTTACTTTGTGGCCCATTGGCGGAGATGGCCGGGAAACTGAGCTCAAGCAGGACAGGTACTTCTGTGTGGCCTTGGTGAACATTTGCTAAGACTTGTCATGGCTCCTCGGAGATTCTGGAGAGAGTAGCTCAAGAATTTGAATTCTTTCTGAAGTCTTAAAACTTGTCCGTTGTTTGTCCCCTCAAAGTGCTGTTTAACTAAGTAGCGTTCTTAGGGGGAAAATGTTTTATTTTTATAAGAACATTCTCACTCTTATTTTAGACAAATAAGTTAAATAGAAATTAATACACAGTCAGAGAGGGACTGAGCCCTCAAGTAAGTCAGCACAAAAAATAAAGACATCAGAATTGTGACTGGAGGCAAATCTGAAGAGAACTAGGTCGCTAGGTCTCAAAATGGAAAACCAATAGCAAGGCCTGCATGGCTCCATAGAGATAAACAGCAATTTAGGGTATACTGTGATTAACACCACATGATCCAAAAGGGCCCAGATAGGTATCAGGCTCATAGGTGGGTGACCAAAACATCTGGACTCATACTCTCTCCCCTTCCCAAAAGTGTCTTTGCTCTTTCCATATACCCTTGCCTTGTGACTTATTTCCCTATTGGACCCATATTAGTTAAACGGCTATATTGTACTCGTAATCCTATAGGCTGATTGTAGTCCGATCTATGTTGTACTCACATTGTGATTTCATTGTACAATTTACACCCCTGACCAAAGGGCCTTGGTGGCCACCCATTTGAGGCCCTGTTTGGAAATCCAGGAGCTATTCTTCTTCCTGTTATTTCCAATATAACTCTCCTAACTTTCTCTTTTGGTTTCCAACTTCATTCCTCTACGTAACACATTTAACATGTAACAAGAGGTATATTTTTCCTATATCCTTGTTATACTTTATTTTTGAAAAGTATTATTATTATTGATATTATAAAGATCATACATCTAGAGTTACATAGGAAATGCAAGAAATTATAAAATTCTAAAACAGTAAAAATCATCTAAAAATCTCATCATTGTTAGTCATTGGAGGCAACAGTATACATCATTTTAGGAAGCCCTATGTATATGTATAAATATATACATATATATATGTTTAGGAATGTAAAAGCCAGATAAAATATATATTTGTTCTCTATTTTGGTCAAATAAGCAAGTAAATAATGGCCAGTTGTTTAATTTTTTGCTGTTCTAACAAAGGTTATCATTAGTTAATGTTAACACAGACCAGCTATTACCCTAGTTGTGATGTGACTAGATAACTATCAGTCAAGAT